>JANAVB010041000.1:0-62291 GCA_029216955.1 Iris pallida | reverse complement strand
CTTTGCATCATTCTCGATTATGGTTAGGGGCTAGCCGGAGGGATTTTTCGGAAGCAGAGGCCTGAGACAAGGGATCCTCTCTCTCCCTAGCTCTTTGCGATGGTCATGGAATTTCTCACTTGTCTCTTGGATGATGCGATACTGGATGCTGATTACCCCTATATTTCGAAAGGTCAACCATGTGGTTTCTCATCTTATTTATGCTGATGACTTGCTGGTGTTCATAGAGCTGTCTGACGGATCCCTTGACACTCTTAAGCGTATATTCAATACCATGGAAAAATGGTCGGATTTGCAGCTAAACAAGAACAAGAGACAAATATTCCTGAATCGTACTTGTGAGAATAGGAGACTCTAGCCAAAATGGGCATTGTGGAAAGGAATGCTTCCCATAAGATACTTGAGTCTTCCCCTTTCAATCAACTATGCTGCTAATGCGGAGTGTGAAGGTCTCCTCAACTACACACAATCGAGACTAGAGGGATGTTAGGTGCAGATGCTCTCCTTTGGAGGGAGGATTGAACTTATTAAAGTCGTAGTTGAAGCGGTTGCCCTTTTCTAGCTACAGGCCATTATGCTGCCCAAGGGTACGATGAAAAAATTGAAAGCATGTGTGAGGACTTCTTGTGGAAAGGAGGCATACATGCGATTAGTTGGGAGGAGTTGTGTCGGCCTAAGAAGGAAGGTGGAGTTGGACTGCGATCTTTGGGTCTTCTCCGGGAAACAACTATCTCAAACTGTTCTGGAGATTCATCAATAAAAAGTCTCTTTGTGTTGAATGGATCAAGGGAAGGTACTTTTTGAAAGGGAACTTCTAGTCAGCTAGTAGCAACAACACTTCTCGGTCACCGTTAAAGCCTTGTTGAAGACAAAAAAAGCTAAGAGTAAGTTGACTAGAGTCATAGGCTCAGGGCCTAAACCAGCATTTGGCATGGCCCCTGGATTTGGCATACTAGCCTGATTGAGAGGGACGAATGGCATGTTTATGAGCTGATGGGCTCTACGGAAATGTTTAGTAGCTTTATCCAGGAAGGAGAGTGGAAGATCCAGGACCATTTAATTGAGGCGGCTCATGCGGAAGTTATCTGGGCAATGGAGATTGATAGACAAGCGGTAGATGATTACTAATCCTGCGCAGACATGAAAAAAGACACTTTCAAGTTCAGTACAGTCATGAATCGGATACGGACCGATCATGAGGAGGTTGATTGGACGGAGATGGTTTAGACCAAAAGGGCTGTAGTCAAGATGTCGCTGTGCTTATACAAATTAATCAGGAATAGGCTTCTTACTCGAGACATGTTAAGCAATTTTGGCATCACCTATGAGTACATGAAGTATTGTTTATGCAGTAAACATGATGAGACCATAGATCATTTGTTCTTCGATTGTGACATTACTTGGGAGATTTGGTGTATACAGAGATGAAAAGTGGAAAAAACCTATGGTCAGTGTAGAGAGCTTGCTATGGTCTTAAATGATATTACAGCTCAGAAGGAGAAAGGAGCGAGAGATTATCGCTGTCTTATAATTATATTTGGGACGGTGGTATGACACGTATGGAGGGAACGCAACCGGCGTACTTTGAGGGCCGATCCCTTAGTATTTTTGTTGTACAAAGAAATATAGATGCTGACATAGATATCTTAGACCCTAGATGACTCATTTTGTAATCTGGAATAGATCTAAGTTGTAATTATCGTTGACCAATAAAATTTACCTTCTTTTATATATATATATATATATATATATATTTGAAATGTTAATTTTATTGATAAAAATAAACAAGATACAATGAAGTGTTAGGACTTACGATGCGCAACACTTTAGAAAGACAACATCAACACTAACGACCACCCTACAACTCTGCTATCATAGTAAACTACTATTTTGACCCTTGGTAGCCCGAGTACTAATTCTCAAATTGGGACTAGTACTCCGCATCTTCCTTCGAGCTTTTCGCCTCGGCATTTCAGTCCCCATGCTCCAAGTCATAAGCCCCTTGCTTGAGAAGTTGAAGCCACTCCTCGTTCTTCCTAGTCAGCTGTAGGTCATCTCTTTGGGCCTTATCTAAAGTTCCTTTATTGCTTCACTTTCTCGTTGGTAGAAATCTCGATGCAGCTTTCAAGTGGATTCCAACCTATCGAGATGACCTCAATTCTTGAAGGAAGCTCCTTCCCTATTTTAGCTTCTTCTTTGATTGGAGATTGTTCTGCTCCATGTCTACAAAAGGTCTCAGAGGTGGCCCTCACTGAAGCAGGTATCTCTCAGCTGGACTAGCAGGCTCTGGGCTTGCAAGTCCTACCAGTGCCTGCCTACCCCAACTCCCTTCCCACATTACGCAAGTAGATATAATGAGTGACCTTAGAGGTAGGAGCAGATCTGGTCTCATCTCGACCCATGTTATCCATACGTCGAGGGGAGCATGTCCTAGTAAACATGCTATGCGTCGAGCCCTTAGGTAAGTGGACAGGATAGGATCCACACTTTTACGGAGCACTTCCATTAGCTCCTCTCTAAGCCCCTCACTAGATGGGGTCGGACAAACTCCTTTACATGCACAAGGCATCGGCAGGCAGAACATGTTGGCGACATCCTTTCGAAGAAGATCGACTGCTCGAAATGACGTCAGTTCGGTAGCATAATCAGGCCAAATGAATGGAGCTCACAGTAAGCAATGATCTCCACCAGAACTCAAGCAAAGGCCAGCCGCTTACTGTGGGTATTGATTGCGTACCGAATTAGGACACCAATAACACTGACAATCTTCTGAAATCAGGCTTGTTCCACAGTTGGAGCGGGAGCTTCACCCAGATAGAGATAAAGTCCAAGAGGTAACGCTCTATGGAGATCATTGGATCCCACCACTTGATTATGAGAAGCCTTTTGCCAAAAATCCTTGGACCGCCTTAGAGCATCACCTCTAGATCCAACTCCAGTGCGTAGCGCACAAAAAAGAAGCCATTCTCTTGAGAGAGGACTTCCACGCCACCCACTGGCGTCCAGACCCTACGAACGAAGGCAACGATGGTTGGATACAATGGACTCTTCCCGTTTACATACAAAACTAGGGTGGACTTGCACTCTGTAGTACCCTGTCCCGCTCAATTCAACCGGAGGAATCAAAATGCAACGACGTTTGGACTTAGCCATACAACGGCTTGCTCGAAGTCCCGCTCGGTCGAGGCAACTCCTCGCTCAGGTGGGTGGCTTCGGTGAACTTGCCTCAGCTTGACCTTCACACTACTAATTGGATGTTTCAATTGCACTGAGTAGGTATGCTAATAAAAGAGATGAATCCACATAGCTAAAGGGAATAATCCTGCTCTGAGTCAGATTGAGTAGAACATGGAAAATGGTTAACTTGTTGTCTAGATATCACTCCACGATGGCTTTCAAAGTTGGCACTTGGTCCTTCGACGCCACGACTTGGGTAAAGAATAGACTTGGACAAAGTAGGTCATATTTATACTGGCGTATAGACTATCGACTTGCAGTCATAGTCTAGATGTTCCCATAGTCGCATTGCTTATCATAGTATGCGTGTCCCACGATTTCAATACGGGCCATACGATTTATGGCACGAGTTAAGGCACCCAAAAAACACGGATGTTCAAGTTGAGCAGACACGTTCTCACGATTTCAAGGTCCGTCATATAGAGTATGACTTGGGAGGTAGTATCGCATATAACACAGTTGGTTTAAGGCACGAAACACGGTCAGTTGAATAGTAAGTAGGAAGGCTATGCAATAGTCGTTTATGGGTCAAAAGGGCACTATGGAAAGGAAAGATAGGTATGAAAACACTGAGAAGAGTAATGACTATGTAGGATGGTAAGTTGAGTCGAGTCCTACATGATCATTGGACAACTTGTGCACAAGGGCGAGAGTTCCTCAAACGGTAGCCCGGGGCCACAGAATCGATTTGATCCTAGGGGAATGTTAGATAGCTGAGCAAGACACGCTCTGTTAATTCGGGAACTTCTAGGGGGCTCGCCACCCCGGCTGGATAATTTGCCGTCTAAACCAAGCTATAAAGTCCGGGTATAGCTAGACTTGCTAGTGACCTTTTATATAGATGAGTCAGCATAATAGCGGCGAAGCATGCCTTAGATTGAGTAAAGAAGTGTATGTACGGTATGAATGAGTCACATAATGTTTGCACGGTATGCATCTCAATTATTGAGCCTGAGATTTGACCTCAATGGAGTCGTGTGTTCAGACATAGTTTGCAAGCGTCTGGTTAACAAGGAAGTTTGACACAATGTTCATAATTATTGGTTGAGTCGGTGGCATGCCGAAACAACAAGGCCGGTTGATAAGTAGAGATGAATTTGCACTATATTGTGAGACACGACTACGACATTGCACAATTGGGTTTTGTAGTACGATCACAAGGAGTTTTGGAACACAATCACTTGGTTGCAACACGAGTAGGCCAGGAGTTTAAGTATCGAATTGATCCTAAGGCAAGATTAGAAAGACTACAAAGAATAAGTTGCATTCACTAAAATAACGTGTTGGTTTTGTATGGGTGGGCGAGGAGCTCACACACCAGTACGGTTGTGTACTGATACCCCACCAGTCTTCATGCGCAGGTTACAGGTACCTGCTCATTCGAGGCGGAGCTCGCTTGGATGCGCTGAGACATGAAGCTCCTTGGCATTTCGAGGCGTACGGTTGCATTGGAGCCTTCACCTATACGAGACATAATGTATGGACATCGTCTTCTAAATCATCCGCTGGCTTGTTATGTTGTACTGAGAGATGAGAGAGAGAGCAAAGTGACTTGTAATTAGAGAGAAAGTGAGCTTGAGCGACTTGTAATCTTGACTTCGTGTCCTTGTAATCTTATATCCAATATTAATAAAAGTTCTGATTTTGTTTGAATACTTATGTTTCTTTCATTATTCAATGCTTCTGATTGGGACTTCTGTGCGACGATCCCGTCGCTTAGCCTGTAATTGGCCATTATGGAAATCACCTTGCGCGAGCGCAACCTAGGCTTGCGCGGCATCACGTCCTAGCGAGGACGATCAGTTCTGCGGAACCGGGACGTGACACACTCCACAGTGTAGATCTTCATGTCTGTGGCAGAGATGTCTACTGTCCGAATACCATCCCCTACCTGGGGATTCTCAAAGTGAAGTCTCAAGTCTACAACAACCAAAAAAGGGAGCAAATCACCACGAAGAGATGGATTTGGTTTGGAGAAGACTTGCTCGACAGGATTTATATGTGATCTACAAGACACATTTATGCTCTTCTCCATGTGTCCCAACATAACCTGGTTTCTATCCATTCTAACGCGAGATGGGTTGACCTGCAACCCCGTGCCTATGAGCTTTCCTCCCCGACGTCTAGCCTCCAGAGGATCATACCTCTTCCCACTCCCACATTCATTCTCCTTCGAAAAACTTAACCCAACCACCTTCATGATCGTAGTCGTCAGGCAGCCGGGGGCCTTTGTGCTGGCTACTGATAGTGTCACATCCCGATTCTGAAGAATCAGTAGTCGTCTTCCGGGCGTGATGCCGTGCGAACCTAGGTTGCGATCGCACAAGGCATAGTCATAAGGTAATCCGAAACACATCTAAGAGAGAGCAAACAAATTGAACAACACATTGAGACAGAGAAACATTACATTTTATTGATAATAGACATTATTTACAAACTATTACAATTGTGCCGTGCGGACTTTACAACATTACTCGATTACAAAAGGAGTGCCGATGAGATAGCCGTTCTATACATACATCTCTCATTTACAATAAAAGTATTCCAGCCACTTGGATTCGAGGGAGGCCGAGACATGTTTCTTGGACTGTTGCAAAGAATCTTCAAAAGTGATGCGACGAAGAGTCTTCGACGCGCGATCGAAGCTTCAAAACACGAACGTCGCCTTAGTCAGTTGGCGCGTTCTTCTTGATTCTTAGTACCTGCGAAGAGCGAGGGTCAGTACGATCACATGTACTGGCGAGTGGCTAATTAAACCCAAGCTCTGCATTTGGTTCAAGCAGTTTTATAATACATGTTAGCTATTTGGTGATCTTTCTAACCATCCTGATCGATTTGCATGTTAACATATTTTGAGGCAAGCATATGAAATTATATACATTGAGCAGTTATCCAAGTTCATCCCGTGTCACGTGCGTTAGTTCAAGTAGTGAAAGAGTGTGAAGGTCACTGTCAATGTCAAGCCATCATGGACTATAGCTGGGTTAGACGACGATCATTTCGCGGCGGGTAGCGAGCTCTGTGCGAAAGTTCCCGAATCACCCACACCAGTCCTGCTGGCACTTGCTATACTCGTTCCTCCCGGACCAAATCGATTCCTTGGCCTAGGCAACCGTTCAGGAAACTACCCCTTGTGCACAAGTTGTCCAATGACTGTTTTGTGCAGATCATGAAATAATTCTCTCTTTTCTAGAACCTTATCTTTTCTCTTTTTGGCGTGAAACTTACATTTTCAGAGTAAATTACTCAAATTGATGCAGTTATTCTGAGTTTCCTTTAACAAGTGTTTCGTGAAGAATTGTGCCTCAATTCATTGATTCTATACTATGGCGACAAGCATTACCTTTGTGTTTCATGATTGATTTTGAAACAAAGGGTCGAGGCGAAGCAGTGTTCTAAAAATCGCTAGGCGAACTCGGTGCGGCGGAGATCCGCCTAGCCCGCCTAGGCGGCCGCCTAAAATTTTGTTTTTTTTGAAATTTTTAAAATTTTAAAATTTTGAAAATTTGAAATTTGAAATTTGAAATTTAAAATTTGAAATTTGAAATTTGAAATTTAAATGTTCTAAAATCCAAATACTATCTTAAAACCCAAACAAATATCCAAAATACAACTATGAATAAACAAAAACAAAAAATCAAAAAAAATCAAAAAAATTCAAAAAACACGCCGCTTAGGGGCGCCTAGGGCCCGCCTAGCCCACCGTCTAGGGGGTTTTCGGTGCGGTGGACGGGCGCCTAGCGCCTAGGTCGATTTTTAGAACACTGAGACGAAGGAGGTCCGCCACTCACCTTAGTCTTTGCTTCAGGCGAGGGACTGGGTGGCTGCGCTTAGACGTCACCTACGCGATCATCTGCAATCGCATAAGCAACTGATTAGAACACTGTGTTATTCAAGGAATTCGATACGAATGCGAAGTTCGAAAACGCAAGTCATGAAAACCATCGAAAATATTCACGAAAACCAAAGCCGAAACAAGTGCGGCATGAAAAACAGAGCAATGGAAGGTCTCTCCCGACTCAGCAGCATAGCCAATCCTCGAGGCGCAATCCGCTGAATATGGGGCATGATTCCGAAGAAGCCTTTCCATAACGAGAAAAGGATCTTAATTCAGTCGTTCCTGTTTGACCGATTCAATCGATCCCGATCTATCGGTCCCGACTGATTCGGTAGTGACAGTGTTCTTTTCTCGTGCACCCCGTGGACGAAAACGGGACACGATGTAGGGACGGGGCACTACAGATAGCAGCTGCTCGCCACCGCCATCATGTAGCCACACGAGCCCTAGATTGTCAGATCCTCCAGATGGGGACGCCGACATCATATATATATATATAATACACGGAAATGGTGATTTTATTGCTATATGTAAAATGAATTACATCTTATCTATTACACTATGCATACCCCTCATACAGGGCACATAATAAATATATCATATTCTATGTTATGCTGAATTTTCACTTGGAATGTACTTAGCCCTTCGTATATACGCCAATTTTGTTCTCTCCATAGATGCTATAGGCTGTTGCCAATATGCGAGCTCTTGCCAATTTAAACCATATAGATCCCCGTCTTCTTTGCTCTGTTATGTAATCCAAGGATATTGTCGAGGTCATCTTGTAATCCAAAACGAACGCAATAAAATCATTCTCCCAGAAGTATACCCCGGAGCCTCCATACACGGTTCGCATATTCTTCGATTTTTCCGTAAAAGGTTTCTCTCCCGATACATAGATGATTATTCTTTCAATATTCTGTTATCTCGTTTAGATCCTCCTGCATAAACTCAGCAACCTTGCAAACATTAATGATCTTCGGTTCAACATACTGCAACTCTACGTCCGGGTGAACCGTTCATGCAACTCTACGTCTGGGTGCACTATTTATGGTCAGCAGACTTCTGCCTACGATACAGGCTTTCTCCATGGTTTGTATGACTTTCCCTAAGAGACGAAATAGGAGAGGTCTGCTTTGTACCGATCCTTAGCCTATTCAATTTGGTGGCCACATCGGGACTTTTATGTCCGGCCGCCATTGGCATAGGCGCACGCTGAATGCCATTCTCCTCCCCTCCATCCTGACCCTCGCTGATGTTCTACTTGCTTATCCTTTGCCCCGATCAATCTTAGGTCCTCCCGTACCTCCACTTCGCCAACCTTGAGGTCTCCCCCTCCGTTGATGTTCAACTATGGACCATCCCCCAGCATCCGCAGTGAACTCCAAGGTTTCCCTCGTAGATTCGTGAGTATTTCCTTTACGCTGTCCGCCGTTCCCTAGCCCAGGATCCCAAGTTGATTCCCGGAACCCTAGGTCGCCTTTGTCCGCCGTTTATATATATATATATAGTTTATATATATATATATATATATATATTTTATATATATATATATATATATATATATATATATATATATATATATATAACGAATATATATATAGCAGCTCGGGAGAAATCGGGAGCGGCGATTGTAGCTAACCCGAGGGGGTCCCTCACCTGGGACCCCGGCGCGCCAGGCGGAGGGCCGGCCGGGAGCGGCAAGGGCGGAGGCGGCGCGGGCGCTGACAGAGGCGGGACGGACGGCGGCGGATCGGGAGCTAGGGTTTTGCTAATGCCTCCCCCTCGACCTCTGGATCCGCTCGTGGAGGGAAGGAGGAGGCCAGGAAGGAAGGGAGGGGGCGGGCGGCCCCCTCTGGCTGGCGGCGGCGGCCCCCCAAGCGGGGGGGGGGGGAGGGCCTGTAGGCGGGCTCCGGGGGTCGGGCGGACCCCCACCAGCGCTGGCGCCAACCCGGACGGGGCTGGAGACGACAAAGGGGGGGTCGGCCGACCCCTCCCAGGTGGAGGCGGAGGGCAGGGCGGCCCGGGTGGCTGCGGCTACTCCGGCAACCAACGGTTTGGATGCTCCTAGTGCCCAGGTGTTCAAATTCGGATCGGAATCTTGGGTTCGAGATGGCCGGACAGATGATGATGGCTGGACGACGGTGGTGAGACGGCGTCCGGGAGGGGGAAGAGGGGCTCAGAATCAAGTAATGAGTCGGACGGGCCCTGGGAGGAACGGGAATAGGCCTACCATCGGCCTAGGTGGCACACGGCGACAGGGAGGAGGACCGGGGCGCATTGTGTCTGGATGGCGTCCAAAGGCGACGACGGCGGAGAAAGGAAAGGGTATTGCTGGAGCTGTCGGGCGTCAGAGGCCGGTGCCTCCGTATGCCACTCTCCAGACGGTCACAGACGGGCCACATCCCAAATCGTGGAAGGATATTTGTATGCCGGGTGAGAACAAAAGTCCGGCGTCGATGGAGTATGTGCCATCGATGCAGGTAGGTCTCCGAGCATATTTTTCGGCAGAGGAGATTGCGGAGGTCATGGACTTCTGGAAGAACACGCTGGTGATGTATGTGTTGGAAAGTAAACCTTTTTACGGGCATATATGGGGGTATGCAGAGAGGGTATGGCATCCAAAGGGAAGCATGGAGATCTTCTCCCGTGAGAATGGATTTTACTTTGTGAAATTCGGTTTGGAGGAGGATGTGTCCATGATTATTCAAGGAGGGCCCTGGTCCTTTGACGGGCAGCTCATTATCCTGAAGGAGTGGACACCGGAGTTGAGATGTGAGAAGGAGGTGCTGAATGCGATTCCAGTCTGGATTCGCTTTCCTGAGTTTCCGGTGAAATACTGGAGCATCCCTCTGCTAATGAGATTAGCTAGCTTGGTCGGTAAGCCGATCAAGGCGGATGATGTTACGACTTTCGTACCAGACTGATGTACGTAGGGGTGAGCATTATTCGGTTTTGGACCGAAAACCGAACCGAACCGAACCGAATAAGAGACTCGGTTCGGTTTTTAAAAAATTCGGTTCGGTTTCGGTTTTGAAAATACTAAAATTTCTTATTCGGTTTCGGTTTCGGTTTTGCGTTTCGGTTTCGGTCCAAAACCGAAAACCGAATAAGAAAAATTAGTTACTATATATATATATATGTATATACTATATATACACACATGTATTAATATATATAGGTATATACCGAATATACATATGTATATACTATAGGTATATACTAAATAAATTTAGGTATATTTAGTTATTATATATATTAACAATAAAAAGTGCAAATAAACCGAAATTGAATAACCGAATAAACCGAAAACCGAACCGATTTAATTCGGTTCGGTTTGATTCGGTTATGGATCAATTCGGTTCGGTTTCGGTTTTGCTTATTCGGTTTTCGGTCCAATTCGGTTTTCGGTTATTCGGTTCGGTTTGAACCGAATAAACCGAATGCTCACCCCTAGATGTACGCCAGGATATTTGTGGAGATAAAGGCTGGGACGGAGCTCCCGAGTATTCTCGAGTATCAGGTGGCGTCCGGGGAGGTTCTGACTCAAGCCGTAGAGTATGACTGGGTCCCCCCAATGTGTTCCCTTTGTGAGTGCTTTGGTCACTCATCTAATGCCTGCACGACTAGAGGGACGGAGACAGCTAGGACCGTGGCAGCGTAGATGGAGGTGGTTGAGCCAGAGTTGGCGCCCAGTCCCATCACCGGAGTGGCGTCGACAGTCAGGCCGACGGAGGACACTCTGATAGAGGTGGCCAGGAGGTCAGAGACTGACACCCCGCCGAGACAGGAGAGTTCACAGGACGCGATAGTCCCGTTCAGGCCCCAGAGGAGTATGGTGACCAGGGGTATGACTACCCTGGATAGCAGACATGATGGGATGGAGACTTCTATGGTGGAAAAGGTATATAGCAGGAAAAGGCATACCCCGTCCCCACGGGAAGATGAGCTCCAGCCAGGGGGTCTTGATGATCAGACCGTGGCTAACCCAGATTGAACTATGACACTTTCCAGGATTCAGGCCCATCTTGCACCCTCCTCGGGGACGGGGATGGGGGAGGATATAGATCTGATGGACGGGACACTTCCCTCGGGTGTCAGTCCAAATAGAGTCCAGGAGGACCCCACATTAATTAATTAATGTCGGTCCTTGCGTGGAACATTCGTGGAGGGTGTTCCATTGGGAGATGGAGGGAGATTAGTGGAGTTCTGAAGCAGGAGAAGTGTGACATTTCTATTCTACTTGAGACGAAGATTAGAGGGACGACAATGCTTTCTCGTAGGACTCCTACAAACTGGACGCAAATTCACAATCTGGATCTTTGCGATATGGCTAGGATCTGGGTTCGGTGGAACAGGGATAGTTGGGAGGGGGAACAGGTTCTGATGACAGAGCAGCTTATTGGCATATCTTTTATGAACAAAGGAGGATTCCACTTCATTCTTGGTGCAGTTTATGGGCACAATGATAGGCGGCTTCGTGAGACCTTGTGGGAGGACATTGTGCGCGTAGGACGTATGGCGGAGCACCTGCATCGTCCTCTGCTGCTTATAGGAGACTTCAATGCCATGCTACATCGACAAGAGAAGATGAGAGGTCGTCCGGTGCCGGATCCGATCTTATACGACTTCCATAGGTGTCTCCTCTTGTCTGGGACTGACGGGACTGGAGAGAGCAGGACACATCTGGACCTGGCACAATAAGGCGGTTCACAACAGGATCGCCTGTCACCTTGATAGAGCTTTGGAAAATAGCGAATGGTTTCGCTACTTCCCGAATTCTGTGGCGGAAGGGCTTGCGGCAGGGACCAGCGATCACTCCCCTATCCGGATAGGTTTCTCTGAGAGGTCCACTTGGAAGTCTCGGCCATTTCGGTACAACAATAGCTGGTACCTTTCTGCTGGATATGAGGAGGTTGTTATGGGAGGGCTGCAGTATTCTCGGGAGGGCACAGCTCAGTTCTGCATGGTTCACAAGCTCAAGCAGGTCAAGAGAGCTATTCGGGATTGGGTGAAGAAGATGCCGCGATCTTCCCTGGAGGATAAGGAGGCCGATCTGCGAGAGGTACAGGAAGCTTTGCAGACTGACATGCTGAGCGGAGTGTTGGCGGCTAGAGAGAGGGACCTGATTGCGGAGGTCGACATCACGAGGCTTCAGCAGGAGATTAGTGCGGCCTAGATGGCCAAGTGTTCATGGATCAAGGATGGGGATCGGTGCACCAAGTTCTTCTACGATGTGATTCGTGCCAGACAGCACCAGAACAGCATCCCCAGGCTGCTTAATGGCGAGGGCAGGCTCGTTGGAGACCCAGTAGAGATTCAGGAGGAGGCAGTCAGGTTCTATTCTAACCTATATCAGCAGACTGATTATCCCATCACGTTCCCAGGTCTTGTCACGAAGAGGCTGGTGACGCACCATGAGAATAGCTTGCTGTTGGTCCCTGTGAGATTGGAGGAGGTAGAGGCTATTGTGATGAAGGCAGATCCAAATAAGGCTTCAAGGCCTGACGGCTTCTCTTGTGGGTTCTTTAGGCGATACTGGGGTGAGCTAAAGTTTCCAGTCCTGGAGGCGGTGCATGAGTTTTTCTTGGAAGGAAAGTTGTTGAAGGAGCTGAATCACACATTCTTGACCTTAGTTCCGAAGAAGGAGGGCGCGACATCCCTCGCCGACTTTAGGCCTATTGCGTGTTATAATTATCTATATAAGATAATTACCCACTTTATGTGTCGACATATGGAGGGGATTATGCAGGGCCTGGTGTCGCGGAATCAGGCGGCTTTCATCAAGGGGCGCTCGATTGCTGAGCACAGTCTTCTTGCTCATGAGATGGTGAGAGATTTCAACAAGCTAGGGGGGATGAAGGCCTGTGTGAAGCTGGATTTGCGGAAAGCTTATGACACGGTCAACAGGAACTTCCTTTGCCACCTTATGCTTGCGATGGGGTTTGATGAGAGGTGGGTAGCGAGGGTGAGGGAGTGCATATGCTCTCCCATATTTTCGGTCCTCATCCAGGGTACCCCATATGGATGCTTCAAGAGCAACAGGGGACTGCGGCAGGGGGATCCTCTTTTCCCGTACCTATTCACTCTGGTGATGGAGTACTTCACTTGCATGATGGACCTGGCTGTGCATAGTAGGAAGATTGTCCCTCTCTTCAGGCTGGTCAAGCCGGTGGTGTCACACTTGATCTATGCTGACGATCTCTTGGTGTTCCTTCATCCATCTATGAGGGGGATGAGTGCGCTTTCAGATATTATGGAGGAGTTTGGGAGGTTGTCCGGGCTTCAGCTGAATAGGAAGAAGAGCAGGATTTATTTCAGCTCTCAATGAACCCTCAAGGAGGAAAGGGCCCTTGCTCTGGGAGTAGAGAAAGAAGAGTTACCGGTGAAGTATCTGGGGGTACCGTTGATGGTCAATTATGCTAGGGATCAGGATTGTCACAGCCTGGTGGATTTTGCCCAAAGGATAGTGGAAGGCTGGCAGGCAGCTGGACTTTCTTTTGGTGGCCATATTGAGCTGGTGAGGTCTGTTATTTCTGGCATCGCTATGTTCTGGTTGCAGTCGATTCAGATTCCGGTAGCTACCATAAGGAAGGTGGAGACCATATGTGCAAATTTCATCTGGAGAGGAGGTATGCATGCGATCGCTTGGGAACAACTCTGTCGGACCCGGGAGGAAGGAGGAGTGTGATTGCGACCTTTACGGACGGTTAGGGAGGCATCTGGGGTGAGGATGTCGTGGCAGTTCATCAAGGGAGGTTCGCTTTGGGCAGAGTGGCTGGCTAGCAGATATTTGCGGCAGACGAATTTCTGGACATGCAAGATAGATAACAATTTCTCGGTCTCATTTAAGGCTATCCTTCGGTGCAGACCGGTTCTCCAGTCCGCTATATGCAGGACTATGAAAGATGGGGCGAGCACTAATCTCTGGCTCGACCCGTGGATGGGCAATGGTTCCCTCCTGGAGATCTTGGGTGCACATATGGACAGAGAAGCGGGCAGGGAGGTGAAATGTAGTCGGATCATCAGGGATGGGATCTGGGGGCCTGAGGAGTATCCATTCACTGTTCAGTTTGGAGAGGCGATTTGTCAGATCACTATTGATACTAGCCAGCCTGCTGACAACTGGATATGGGTTGACCCTGGTTCGGATGGAGGGTCAGGGATATTCCGGTTTAAAAGTTGCTACAATCTGGTTCGGACCCCACATGCCAGGATTGCGGAGTATGACTTTATCTGGGCAAAGGGGATTGCTCGCAAAATGCAGCTTTGTTCATACAAACTCCTAGGCAGGTTGATGACGAGGGACAGACTTCTCAGGTTTGGGATGCAGATTCCAGATCCGAAGTGTGTACTGTGTACAGGTGAGGCCGAATCTATGGGACAACTATTCTTTGAGTGTCCGATGACTTGGCACATCTGGTCAGAGCAGTGCATGCGATCGATGGGTGGAGTTGGCAGTGCTAGAGATATACGTGGGATCCTCAGCTGGATCAGAGATCGCCGAGGCGTGGACCCTGGTTGGGCCAAGATTGCTAGAGTTCGACTTACAACATCAGTTTGGCACGTCTGGAGGGAGCGTAACAGGCGTATATTTGAGGGGTTGGCTACTCCTCCTGTTGGAATTCTACGTAATATAGAATTCGATGTATCTGTAATGGTCTCTTAACTGGAGAGGGAGAGATGTGAGAATAGTGTATTGTAATACCTTTACTGCGATTTGCGTGGAATAAAATTTACCTTATTCCAAATATATATATATATATATATATATATATATATATATATATATATATATAAGTATGAGGAATTAAATCATCTTTGTAGTCTTTACTAAACAAAACTCAAAAGAGGTCCCGTGCCATGAGGTATGCAACCTTAACGTTTCCATGACTCTAGCCCGCATCCTGCAAGCGATGAGCCTTACCATCGCAACAATTTTTTTTAGTCAAACTAATATCACAATAAAATCTCTGTTATTGATTGTGGGTTTACCACTCTGCAATGTGTACTGCAATAGAAATATATATAGTCACATTCTTTTGTTGATATTCCAGAATTTTACAATAGTTTTCTTTTTTGGAGAAAAATGGTCCATACTCAAAAACCTCCAATTTTCTTTCCTGGCAAAATGACGAATGAAGAAAGTATAATCCAAAGTGCTCTATTAATTAATCAGGGCATCCTGTGAAACATTGTGGATCTTTTATCATACATGCCTTAATCATCTTCTATTATTATTTACAGAGGGTGAGGATTCTTGTGGTTAAGTACATTGTAGTGGCCAAACTTTGCTTAGCTTAGAGATTCTGAGTATTCAAGGAAAGAGTAAAATTAGCTGTATTGGTGTCTCTAATATTCCTTTTCTCAATTTGTAGCAGGTTTAAAACTGCATATACTTTATTTCCAATCTTTCTATTTGATCCTTGCATACTTATTCCAAACATTAGGACACAATATTAATTGAGGTGCAACCATGCTCATGAATTTTGGCTGACTTTCCCTGGAGTATTTCTTGTTTGTGTGTCTAGTTTGGCTTACATGCACTTTGAATGCAACGGCATCTTCCTTTCCAATTCTGACTGCAATTCTTTTGAATTTTTGTCCCGTAGCATTACCCACAGATGTTTGCAAGACAAATCCCTTTGTTTATTTCTCCTGTTATTGCTATATACATATATGCATGCATTCTATTTTCACCCACCAGTTGTAACACTGCATTATTTTCTTTATAACCAGTAACAAAGGGGTTTCAGCAAGTCCTCCAGGGACTAAAGTATATGGCTTCATTGAGGATTGCACGGAGTGCTTATAGATCGGGCGTGTTGCGAAAGGGCTTGTATCCTCATGGAAGCCACTCCTCTTCCTTGCTTAGAAGTGTCACGACTAGTAGTATGAAATACCCTCTTGGCATTGGTGAGACGGATGATGTTAGATTCGGGAGTAGGGGAATCGGCATGACCCCTCAGTGCCAATTTCCTTCAGCAGAAAGGGTAATTGAGGATGACTCAGATTTGGAGGATGATCAGGATTTGCCTGGCTTGGGGCCAACAAAGCCTGCTGATAAGCCTAGAGTGGTTGTACTTGGCACTGGATGGGCTGCTTGTCGGTTTCTAAAAGGACTCGACACTAAGCTTTATGATATCGTGTGCATCTCTCCTAGGAATCACATGGTCTTCACTCCCTTACTTGCTTCTACCTGCGTTGGAACCTTAGAGTTCCGATCAGTTGCTGAGCCGGTTAGCAGGATCCAGTCAGCTCTTGCTGGAGCTCCTAATTCCTATTTCTACTTGTCTACGTGCACCGGGATCGACACAGATAAGCACGAAGTAAGTAAAGTGACTATGTCCCCCTAAATCTAATGCAAGCTTACTAATTGCTAACTTTTATCCCTACTTTTGATATTGCTGACTATAATTCATGTATCACCTTTAAGTGATTAATGCTGATACTATAAATGTAAAGGTGCACTTCGTCATGACATTATAATCTTAGGCAATGCATGCAAGTTGGATTTGTTTATGAAAAGATATGAAGAAACCTTGGAGAAATATGACATTATTTCTCACACTTCTTGCTTGGATGATGGAGGTTATAGTCCTTGGTTGTTCTTTGACGTTTCATTTCTTCCAGGTATACTGTGAGGCTGCTCCAAGCGCTGGGCTGCCAAGCGATCCATACAGATTCAAAGTTGCATATGATAAGTTGGTAATTGCAGCTGGTGCTGAGCCTTTGACATTCAGCATTAAAGGCGTCGCGGATCATGCGCTATTTCTTCGTGAAGTGAATCATGCACAAGAAATAAGAAAGAAGCTTCTTTTGAACCTGATGCTCTCAGAAAATCCTGGTATATAAGAGTATTTCCGTCAAACTACAATGTCTGATTTTTTTTTTTTTTTTACTTTTCTCATCTTTTTTGTTACATACCCTTATTTACTCTTACTGTGTACATCTCAACCCTCCGCAGACCATGCATAAGCGGGAGCTTTGTCGTACTTTGACGCCTTTTTTTTATACCATTATTTACTCTCACTGTTTTCTTTCTTTTAGGGCAACTACACCCCTATACATTTAACTGAAGAGACTATCATGAAACGATTTTGTAATTCTATGCAGATCATTTCTCTTAGATCTTCTTAGATTTGTGTAAATTTGTTGGGAGCTGTTTTTGACTATCATATAGATTCATAACCCTTAGAAAATTTATTTTGGAATCTATTCCTTTGGCCGAGGATATCGCTTGGCGTGATGGTTAGATTTGTTGCTTGTATCCTGGAAAATGCGGGTTCGAGTTATGGAAACAACCTCTCTATATATAAGGGAAAAATTGCTACGTACATCTTGACCCTCCCAAGACTTTGCATAATCTATTCTTTTGGCTTTTTAGCTTGTAGTCCCGTATATAAAACAGATTGATGTGGAACGGGGACTTAAGTTCAACTAGTCCAATTTTAAGGTTTATAGGAGGTTTAACTAATAATCAAGTTATTTGTATTGATTAAATAGAAAATGGTGAAAGGAGATTTAGTTATTGTTATTGGCTATGAAATTAACTTGCACAACTTACTCGGAATAGCGCAATTCAGCCACAAGCCTTCAAGAAAGGCACAAAATTCGACTATGAAGAGACCTTCAATACGTGTTTGGACTTCTCAAGTTATGGTGCACAACTCGTTGTCAAGGAAGAAGATCGCACACGCGCACATGAGAACGACATACTCGATCTAGATTTCACTTTGGTTTTCGAAGGAGTTGCTTTGGCTCCGGGACGTTGTCAATTGAAGGAGATAGCTTGAAACGGTCCTCCAAGCATGGAACGAATCCTTCGATGAGGACGTCGATAGAAATTTGGTAGAATAAGAGATGAAAACTCACTCAACTCAATAGTTTTATATCTGGGTTTAAAATATTTTATTCTCATCCATTTTGTCTTTTTTTCTATATAATTCTTTCACTCGTTTTATAGCCATACAACTCAAGCATAAGATAACACAAAATAATTCAAAGGATAAACAAATAATCCTAAAGGAAGATAAGATTCTGATTCAAACTAACCTCAAGATAAACAAATAACAATAAAGATAAACATTTAATCTAATAAGAGAAGATTCATAACCAAACCTAGTAAATGCGGCCCACATCGAAACAGTGATTTACCCTTAGATATCCAGTCAAATACTGCTGTAGAGAATAATTGTTGTATTTTTATTGATTGGCTACTCCACTACTTATAGGGAGTCTAGCTCCCCTTCATACTACATTTTTTCAATGTGGGACTAAATCCCTTATTAGTTCTCAACACTCCCCCTCAAGATGGGCGATAGATATTAATCATTCCCATCTTGTTACATAGCTTCGACAGACTTAATGAACTAAGACCCTTAGTCAAACAGTCTGCCACTTGTTCTTCGAAGCGAACATGATCAATCTTCAGTATCCCTTGTTCCAGCTTCTCTTTGATGAAGAATCGATCGATCTCGATGTGCTTCGTTCTGTCGTGCTGAACTGGATTGTTAGCTATACTTATTGCAGCTTGACTATCGCTCAGAAGACGTAACGGTGCTCCCTTGTCCAGCTTCAACTCTGTCAGCAACGCTTTCATCCACATCAATTCCGACACTCCTAAGGCCATTGCTCTGTATTCTGCTTTAGCTGTAGATCGTGCTACCACTGACTGTTTCTTGCTTCTCCATGAGACCAAGTTTCCTCCTACAAAGACACAATATCCCGTGGTAGGCCTTCTATCGTCTATGCAGCTCGTCCAGTCTGCATCGCAGTATCCCTCAACTTCTATACATCCATTCTTCTTGAACCATAGTCCTTTTCCCGGCGTCCCTTTCAGATATCTCAAGATCTGAAACACTGCATCCATATGACCCGTTCTTGGATCATGCATGTAGCGACTTACTACACTCACCGCAAATGAGATATCAGGGCGAGTGTGCCCCAGATAAATCAATCTCCCTACAAGTCGTTGATATCTTTCACGATCAACTGGCTCTCCTGCTTCTGCTCCCAACTTGCACTTCTGGTCAATTGGAGTGACTGCTGCTTTGCATCCCAGCATCCCTGTCTCCTTCTGCAGATCTAGTGTGTATTTTCTCTGTGAGAGAACAATTCCTTGTTCGCCTTCACACACCTCGATACCTAGAAAGTACCTCATCGCTCCTAAATCCTTCACTTCAAACTCCTTCGCGAGTTTTGACTTCAGCTTAGCGATCTCGACTTCATCATTACCTGTGATTACTATATCATCCACGTATACAGCAAGTATAGTGATGTGGCCTCTTGCATGCTGAAGAAAGACCGTATGATCTGCATTTGCTTGATGGTATCCCATGCCTGTAACAGCCTTTCTGAATCTGTCAAACCAGGCTCGAGGAGATTGCTTGAGCCCATATAGCGACTTCTTTAGTTTGCACACTTTTCCATGTGACGTTCCTCCATCTGATTCTATAGCGTAGCACCCTGACGGGAGTTCCATGTACACTTCTTCTTGTAGGTCCCCATGGAGAAAGGCATTCTTCACATCTAATTGGTATAGCTTCCACCCATAGTTTGCTGCAATGAAGACCAGAGTTCTTACGGTGCTCATTTTCGCTACTGGAGCAAACGTCTCATCATAGTCGATGCCATATGATTGTGTGTATTCCTTTGCAACCAACCTCGTCTTGTATCGTTCCACCTTTCCTTCTGACGTCTCCTTTACTGTGTACACCCATTTGCATCCCACAGTTTTCTTCCCTTTGGGTAATGGAATCAGCTCCCACGTCTTATTTTTCTCCAGTGCCCCAAGTTCTTCCATCATTGCAGCTTTTCACCTTGGATCTTTCTTTACTTCCTGCCAACTTTTGGGCAACGAAGTAGAGTCTAATGATGCAATAAAGGCTCGATAATTCGAAGAAATGTTAGAATAAGAAAGGTAGTTGGCAATATCATGTTCATAATCATCAAAACGACTAGGAGCCTTACCCGCATTGATGCGAGAAGATCTCCTTAAGGGAGCAATAGATGGTGGAGAGATCATACCATCAGAGTCAGAGAGATCCGCATCAGAATCAGATTGATTCTGTGCGGGGGCAACATCTTCAAGAGTTGGAGCAGGAGTAGACGAGGGACTTGGTACAGTAGGCACAGGGCACGATACAGGCACAGTACTGGACTTCTGCTGTCTCCTTCTGTAGACTTGGAGCTCCTTTTCCATTGTCTGCTGCTCTCCCTGTTTAACATATGTATCTTTTCATCTTCTGTATCGGAGTCACTGCTTTCTCCCCCTTTCGTCCAGTTTTCCACGACCGGGCATGGGACCGATCCGACTACCACAGATGGGCTTATTTTCTCCCCCTCACATCTAACACCCTCTGTGTTAGGTGTGTCACCAAACGTCGAACCGTCATCCGAAGCATAATATGGTTCCAGTCTCTGAATGTAACGTCCATGCTTACAAACATCTTCCGCTCAACTGGGCTCCAACATGCGTATCCCTTCTGAGTTGCCGTGTACCCGACAAAGACACATTTAACCGCTCTAGGATCCAGTTTGCCAATGCCTGACCTATTATCTTGGACAAAACATACACACCCAAATACTTTCGGTGGAACAGTGTACGTGGTTGCACCAGTAAGCATCTCCAACGGTGTCTTCCAGTCCAATACCTGAGATGGCATTCTGTTGATGAGATAAGAGGCCGTTAACACCGCCTGCCCCCATAAGTGTTTCGGGACATTCATAGCCAGCATCATCGTCCGTGCGACCTCCAGCAGGTGTCTGTTCTTCCGTTCGGCCACACCATTTTGTGCCGGTGTGTAGGCACATAAAGTTTGGTGTAGTATTCCATGAGTGGATAAATACTCAGCAACCTGCTTATTTGTATACTCCGTCCCATTGTCAGACCGTAAGCACTTAATTTTAGTGCCATATTGTGTTTCTACTCGACGATGAAAGTCGCGAAACGCCTCAAAGACGTTACTTTTATTCTTCATAAGGTAGACCCATGTCACGCGAGTATGACAATCAATAAAAGTGACGAACCATCGAAAACCGTTAATACCGGTTGTAGGACAAGGGCCCCATACGTCCGAATGTATCATATCAAATACAGCTGAACTTCGATGTCCTGAACTCACATACGTGCTTCTGGTATGTTTATCCAACTCACATGCATTACAAAATAACTTTCCTTTATTAGCCCTTTGGTACAAGGACGGATACATTCGACTAATAATTTTAAAAAAAGAATGACCGACACGCTGGTGGTGGAGTAGCAATTCATCTTCTACACTGCGCCGTGAATCTTCAGGTGGTGTGTCTGCTACCAGAGATGCCAATGCGTTGTCCTGTCCAGTCCAGTCCTGTCCAAGTACCACAACCCCTTATGCCATGTGCCAGTCCCTAGTCGTCGTCCTGTCCCCTTCTCCTGAAAAGTCACCGTAGGAATGTCAAAGAAAACTATACAGTTAAGATCAAGAATAATGACACTAATAGAAAGAAGATTGACAGGAAAAGACGGAGCATGTAACACATTGGTGAGAGTGAGAGAAGGGGTGCATGCGACAGTGCCTTTACCCATGACAGGGTTGGAGTTACCATCAGCAGTCTGAATGCTCTCCGGCGTCGGTAGGTGAGTATAGTCCTGGAACTCACCGCGGGACTCCGTAACATGGCGAGATGCCCCAGAGTCCATAATCCAACCTGGTTGGTGGACAGCTGTCCCAGAGTCCATAATCCCCCGAGGAAGATGACGTCCCATGACTGCCGTCCGAACCCAGCTTCGTGCTACGTAACCTCGCGAGGAACTCCTTCTCAAGAGGGGTTAACTCAGCCAGGTGATGTTCGCCTCCTTCCGCCAGATTTGCTTTGTGGCCGCCAGAATAATTTCCCCTTCTTCCAGCATAACCGCCTCTACCACCTCGACGTCCTCCGCGGCCCCGTCCACGATCACTCGACAGGTGTTTTGGACAAAATCTGATGTAATGCCCTGAGTCACCACAGCTGTGGCAAACACCGGCCACAGAGGGAGGCTGATTGAAGGCGGCAAGGGCAGACTTATCAACAACGGCTTGCTCCCTCTGGAAAGAGCCCTTGTTGGGCATCAATTTCAATCGAGCCTCTTCTTGTGCCATGGCAGCTATGACTTCTTCCAAGGTTGGAAGCATGGGCTGTGCTAGAAGTACATTCCTTCTATGCTCAAACGCAGGGTTAAGACCCTTCAAGAACTTCATCATCCGTTGTCAGCGAAATATAATCCAAGAACATTTGGAAATGTTTCGCAAATGCTGGTTCGACCTGTGCATCTTCCATCCCAAGAGGATCATAGTGATCCAGATCAGACCAGTATTTCTTCAACAATGCGGCGTACTCAGAGATGGTACGGTCGTCCTGGGCCACCCTATCAAGTTCATCCTGCAGTTGGAATACCCGCATAGGATTGCCGGAGCCTGAGTACATATCCTTCAAAGTCCGCCATATATCAACAGCAGCCTCCATTGCCTCTACATTGCCCAACACCTGGTCGGTCAAGGAGGCTGTCAACCATCCAGCCACAACATTGTTGACAATTTCCCAAATAGCAAACTCCTTTGAGGAGGGATCATCTGGCGCCTTGGTTTGGCCATTGACGTAGCCAACCAAGCCTCGTCCCTTGAGCGTCCGCAGTGCCTGCCGTGACCATTTCAAGTAGTTGGACGTGCCTTCCAACTTCGTCTCCAGCTTGTCCAGCTTTCCCATTTTGTAGGGTGACGGATCCACATCAGTATGGATCACACGTGGGGTTGCCTCGGTTAATCTTTTTGATAAAATATCATCAACCAAGGCCTTCATCTCTTCTGCTGTCAGTTTACCACTGATCGAATCCATGACGTCTTCAACTGTGATTCGTTGTCGTCGTCGTCTTCGTCGGCTTCGTCATCGTCGTCGTCTTCGTCGGCTTCGTCGTCTTCGTCTTTATGTAAAGTCTCCAACTGAGACCTTACGAATGCGCTGCTAACGTGGCCAACACTGGCGCACGCATATAGATCCTAATTTGCAGATCGAGAACGGAATACAAATAAAGCATTTGTAGTTCCGGAGGACGTAATTTAGGAATACAAGGTGCAAATAAAGTATTTGACAGCCATCCGTCTTCGAAAAATCGTCCACATAATCGCGCTCGTAAATTAGGGTTTGTGGTGGTGGGGGGGTCGACCGCAGATGTGGTCGGAAGAGAGAGGGGGGGGGGGGGCGTCGGGGTCAGCAAGGTGGGGGGGGGCGGGGACAGCAGGGGGGGCGGCGGTGGGCAGGGGGTGGGCATCGGGGGCAGGGGGTGTCGGCTTGGGTGGGGGGCGGAGGGGGGGGCAGCAAGAGGGGTGTCGGCGGCGGCAGGGGGGCGTTGGTGGCGGGGCCGGGGAGTAGGCGTCGGGGCGGGGGGGGGGGGGGGGGGGGGGCGCCGGGGCGGGGGGGGGTTGGCTTTGGTCGGGTTTGAAATTTTTTTTTGTGGTTATGGCTCTGATACCATGTAGAGAATAATTGTTGTATTTTTATTGATTGGCTACTCCACTACTTATAGGGAGTCTAGCTCCTCTTCATACTACATTTTTCCAATGTGGGACTAAATCCCTTATTAGTTCTCAACAACTGTACTCAACACATTTTAGGGAGAATCAACAGCTCTGGGTTTGAGTCGCATTTCACCCCTAACCACAACTCATATGCTGATTCTTCAACATCAGTTGGTTCGGACCTCCACTTAGTTTCACCCGAGCTTTATCTTGGTCATGGATAGATCATCCAGGTTCGGGTCCGTCAAAACGAATCCTCTTCCACACAACGATTTCTCACTTGAACAACGAATATATCTTAACTCAACAACAATATCTTAGTATAAATTTTGCAAGCTAATTAGTCCAAAACTTAGGCTCATCTCTGTCTCCATGTCTTGGTCGAGTCTGATCCTCTCAACTCTCCCCGGCTTAAAAGATTTACCGTCTGGTGAATGACGGTAAATATACTTTGTTAATACATTTGGGTCTAGCTTTTGGAGTGACCTATAGTCCGCTACGAAAAGTCAAACTCTTGTTGTCCACGCGACGCACTACGAAGTGCTGGTAGCCTCCATATGCAGTTGAGACTATCTCGTCATTGATAACATCCTTAATCTCAAGTCTCATAAGTATCTAATACGGAAATAGTGGAGGCAGTATTACTGGTCCATGTACGGTACTAGACTGTCCACATATGTAAGGTAAACATGGAGGACCTCCAGGGTCAGAATCACATAAAAATATACCGTAGGCTTATGAAACGTCATTAGATCCTCCATATTAGATACACGACCGATCCTCATATCGTGCGAAATGTCCTACTTATATACATTCGAGCTAATCTTCTGCATCTCGGTAAGGACATGTCTATCTGGCATGCAGCTTCTTCACAGCTCCACAAGGCAACCTTTCTGATCCACTCACACAAGTACCTTATCACCAATAGCAAATTCTTGCAATCGCTTGTGAACATCACTTGCCAATTTATACAAATTATTGGTCACAATTAATCTTCTATGAATCTCAATATGTAGATTATGGATATGCTATCCAAAAGCCTCGACAAACGCGCTAGACTGGTCCTAGTACTGCGGGTATAAGATCTTTAGGCTCCCTAGGTTGGACTAATTTATAGCCTCAAATAAAAAAAATTCCATATCGGAAAAGCTGTCTACAATAAAAATGCAGTCATTCTTCTGTATGGTATGTGGAAAACCGAACAAAGTCCATGCTAATGTCCTACTATGGGGTGAAGGAAATAGGTAAAGGAGTTTAAAGGCATGTGTTGTTCTTCCTACACTTCGCCATCCGACAAGTACGACGATGCGCCACTAATCTAGTGACATTGCGCTTAAAAATCCGTCAGTAAAACATCTCCTCAAGCATAAGGATGGTCTTATTGCATCCAAAATATCTTGCAGTGCTGCCAACATGCACTTTCCAAGTTAAAAAGTCTCTGAGGGAAGTAGAGAAAATGCATAGCTGGTTATCCCTAAACAAAACCCATAAATTATAGTGAAACCATCAATAGAAGTAGAGGGATATCTAAACAATTTCGCATATATTTTACTAAAGTCTCAACAAGTAGGATATTCATCAACAGTACGATCTGTTGGCCCATTCGGTCTTAGTTAACTAGCTTTTGATAAGTTAACCATGTTTCGATATGTCGCAATAATACAACTAATCCAACTGAAGACTCAACAATGTTGTGACGATTGCTGGTTGTACTGCGTCTAGTTTCATCAATGTAATTTTACATTTCATTTGAGTCTAGGACTTATGTACTCGAGTCGCACTGGCATATTCAAGTCCACTCAAATAGCCTGAAACCTATCCACATATACAAACCCAAAAACTAACCAAAACTAGCCCACACAAATCCTTGGACCATTCTAAAATAAACCAACCAAACTCGGACCGAACTCTATCCGAACTCGGTTAGCCCATTTTCGAAATATGGCCAGTTGTGAAATCCCTGATTTTGTGCTTCCAACGTTCGAAAAATTCAAATATTTTAGACCGAATTCTGACCGAACTCTGTTTCATAAAACCCTATAAATAGACATAGATTTTCACATTCTTACTCACTCATCTTTTCTTAATCTTTCTATCCTTTAGTTAGTAAACACTCAGAGCCTAAACCTTCCCATCTCCATGATCAACTCCTCAGCCTTCTAGTGCCAAGTGCGATATCAGTTTAGAAGTCTGTCAAAGTTGTAAGAGCCTGACTCAACAAGTTTTCTCTCTAGTCTTGAAGTCAACAAGCCTTCGTATAAAAGCTTATGGTTGTAAAGAAGTGGTAAGCCTTCGGATTAAAGCTTGCGATTCACTATTGGTGATTATAGTGGATACAACTCCGAGCAAGAGTTCTCGGACATTGACTAGTCCTCTCAGAAGAAAACCAGGATAAAATTGCGGTGTTTGCGTTTGCTTTATCTTACCCTTACTGCTTTATATATATGTCTTACATGTACACATTATTACTGTTAATTGTTAACTGCCTTTACTTAGTATAAATTTTTAATTGAATGGATAGAGTTGCCTTACGATCATACAATTGGTATCAGAGCAGGTTCTCTTATTTCCGGATTAACCTTTCTAGAGATTTATGGCAATTGTTAGATCCATCCACACCAACAATAGTGAAGACCAGTCGACAAATAGGCCACCCCTATTTGATGGTACCAGCTTTACATACTGGAAGACACGTATGAGCTTTTATCTAATTTTTTTTAATTTTGATCTATGGTCCATTATAGTAGATGGATACAAGAAGCCACCTAGAATAATCGTAGATGGCAACCTCATAGAAAAGCAACATGATGAGTGCACAAACATAGAAAAAAAGGCTAGTCTTAATGCTAAAGCTATTAATGCTTTATTTTGTGCTGTAGACAGAACTAAATTTAACAGTCTCCACTTGTGGCACTTCACATGAAGTCTGGAAACATCTTGTGGTCACTCATGAAGGAATCTCACAAGTGAAGGAATAAAAAATAAGTCGACTAACACAAGAGTATGAAGCTTTCAAGATGAAGCAAACGAGACGATCACTCAGATGTTCGCAAGATTCCTCGACATCTCAACCCTCTATCCTCTCTTGGCAAGAAGTACAATAATCATGAGAAGATTCGCTAAGTACTCAGATGACTCACGAAGAATTGGAATCCCAAGGCCACTGCAATCATTGAAGGAAATGATCTCACCACAATGACCCTCGAAACGCTTATGGGCAAGCTAATGACTCACGAGCTAGATCTCAAGGAATTTGAAGATCCCATGCCAAAGGAAAAGACAAGTGTATTCAAGGCACATCATAAGAAGGTCTCCAACTCTAACTTCGACGGCGATGAATCTCAAGATGAAGAAGTTATCCTGATCACCAGGAACTTCAAGAAATTTCTAAAGTTCGAAAGATCAAAGGAGTACAATGACAACAGTGATGAAGAACCGGTGTGCTACAATGGCAAGAAGACATGTCACATAAAGAAGAATTGCCCAACAATAAAGAAAGGGAATCGCCATGATCGCTCATCCAGAAGGACATCATCAAAGAAGTATGCAAATACAAGTATCTGGCATGAAAGTGAAGCAAGTAGATATGAAGAAGAAGAAAAACCTCGAGACACAGCAAACCTGTACTTCATGGCACTAGTTGATCATGTAACAAATAACTCTCACTATAACGACTTCACATTCGATGAATTATCTATACCTTCAGTGACTTACTTGAGGATTATAGAAAGCTTAGAGATAAGTATAAGCATGCTAGGAAAGGCGCTCAATCTTATCAGACTGAGATTGAAAGACTAATATCTCTATTAAGTAAAATAAAGGATACTTCTACTTGCGATGGTTCAGATGAGATATCCAAACTTAAGCTTGGTCTTCATGAGGCACTTGACTGCATTGACAAGAGCACTCAAGAGAATACCAAACTTAAAAGGAACTCGAATCAGAGAAGAAGAAATATTCAATTGCTACTCTTAGAATAGATGCCTTGACTACCAAATATAATGAAGTGTATGCTACCTCTAAAATATTAGAGATTAGATTGGGTAAACAGGTTGAACAATCCACTATCCAACCTAATACGAGACACGCAGCTAAACAAGTGAATGCACACAACAAGATATTTACAAGAAAGCCTAATGCTTTACACAATCATGCATGCAGAACACAACATACCACGTCACACAATCATGCATTCTACTATAAATATCTACGTAAAACACAAAGTATTACGTCACACACTCATATCTATCATACTGCACCAAGCACAAATAATACTGCTATATGTCACTATTGTGGTAAGAAAGGACATATATCTAGATTTTGTAGAACTAGATAATTAGTAGATATGAATGTATATGTATGGGTACCTAAGACTAACACAGCTGGACCTCAAGGAAATGGGTACCATGGGTTACATCTATAACTCATTTTGTAGGTGGACCCACCTTCTCATGCTAGAAGCAAGTGAATTTTCGATAGTGGTTGCTCACGACATATGACTGGTTATGCTAACCTATTTGCAATGCTATCGATGAAGAAAGAAAGATACGTCTCTTTCGGTAACAACCTCAAAGAATATATCATTGGTAATGGTAATATAGATATTCCTCCCTATCCTGTTATTAAAGATGTTTGTCTAGTAACGAAATTAAAACATAACCTACTCAGCATCAGTCATTTGGCTGACCATGGTTATGGTATTAACTACGTAAAAGACAAATACTCTATTTATGAAAGATCTACAGTAAATATCATTTTTGAAGGTATTAGGAAAGACTATATATATATATATATATATATATTATATATTATCTTTCAAAGAACACTAACAATTTAGGCAGATGTCTATACGCCAATAAAGATGAAAGCTGGCTATGGCTATGCGTCGAGGGCATGTAGATATGGATACTATTGTAAGACTATCCACGAAGAAGTTGATAAGAGGCTTACAGGATATTACTTTCAAGAAGGATATGGTATGTGCTGACTGTGAAAATAATATAGCTACTAAATCTTCTTTTAAGTTAATAAACGCTGTAAGTACCTCTAAACCACTACAATTTTTATATATGGATTTATTTGGACCTAGCAGTCGCCAGTCTTCGCGGTAAGCTATATGCATATGTAATTGTTGTTGATTTTTTAGATATACATGGATTTACTTTCTTGTAAATAAAAATGAGGCATTTTATGAATTTGTTACTTTTTGCAAAAAGGTTCAAAACAAAAAAGGTTTCATGATTACTCACATCTGAAGTGATCATGGAGGCGAATTCGAAAATGGTGATTTCAAAAGTTTTTTTTAATGCAAATAACTTTTTTCATGAATTTTCTTGTCCTAGAACTCTTCAACAAAATGGTGTGGAGCGGAAGAACAAAACTCTTGGCGATATGACTAGAGTCATGTAAATCAGTAGTCTTCCGAAATACTTTTGGACTGAAGTTGTAAATACAACATGCCATGTTTTGAATAGGATTCTTATTGGACCTATATCGAAGAAGACTTCCTATAAACTTTGGTTTGATAGAATTACCACTATTAGTTATTTTAAAGTTTTTGGCTGCAAATGTTTATAGGGTTTTATGGAACAGAGTTCGGTCAGAACTCGGCCTAAAAAATTTGATTTTTTCGAACGTTGGAAGCACAAAATCAGGGATTTCACAACTGGCCATATTTCTAAGATGGGCTAACCGAGTTCGGTCCGAGTTTGGATAGAGTTCGGCCCGAGTTCGGTTGGTTTATTTTAGAATGGTCCAAGGGTTTGTGTGGGCTAGTTTTGGGTCTGTATATGTGGATAGGTTTCAGGCTATTTTAGTGGACTTGAGTATGCCAGTGCGACTCGATGTACATAAGTCCTAGATTCAAATGAAATGTAAAATTATATTGATGAAACTAGATGCACTACAACCAGTTATCGTCACAACATTGTTGAGTCTTCAGTTGGATCAGTTGGATCAATTGTATCATATTGCGACATATCGAACCATGGTTTAGTTAACTATCAAACTGCATTCTATTCATCCCCCTCTAGAGTTGTCTTATGATCCTACACGCTCAAATCTAAGGACTTGAGTACTCTTCGACCGCAATGCATACGTTTTCCTACTAATGCATCAACAATTTTTTCTCAACACCTGCACAGTGTTTGAGAGCAAAGATATACTTCGGAATGAATTCCACCTAGAATATCAAGGTTCTAGCTTCTTTTGAGAACTCAAATAGCATAGGGCCTATGGTTCGAAAATAAGACAATCTTTTGCGAACATATAATGATGCCAATATCGCAAACTTTATACGACATCATAAAATTCTTTGTCATAGTTTGAGTAGCATTGTCGAGTCACATTCATTTTTCACTAAAGTAAGCGATCAAATGGTCTTCTTGGATCAACACATCACCTATTCCTACACCTGAAGCGTCATAAGCTACTTCGAAGCATGGTAGTCAATGGCATCTCGCAGAAAGGTGCAACATATGCGCCTCGCACCTCACTACGCGAGGCGCCTTTCTCCATCAGTACTTAAGGCGCACCTTTCAGCAAGGCGCAACCAAAAAAGGTGCACTTTATATTTTTTATTTATACAAAAAACTTTGAGGCATGAAGATAACCCTTACCTCATACATGTGGGAGATAGCCCTTTCCACTGTTGTCAAAGTTGGTTACATTTGAACTGAATAAACTAAAATTTACTAAAAAAGTAGTAGGGAGAATACAAACTCTTGTTAGTTCTATTGACTGCTACTGCTTTTCTTAGTTCATTTGGTTATGTTTTAACATATTTTTGTTGGTTTTAATATGTTATTTAGTTTTATTTTTTATATTACTAATTTTTTTAATGTATTTTTTTTATTTTTTTTTATTTTTGCGTCTTGTTTCCCTCAGGCGCACGCCTTAAGTATGCCTTGCGCCTCAGACAATATGGATCTTTTGCGTCTTGAGTGCGCCTTGCGCCTTTGACTATCTTGCTTTGAAGACTTTTGAGAAATAAGGGATACGACGGATCGAGGAAGATGTCAACTTCTCTTTGATTTATACATACACTCTCTCAACGGTTTTATTCTATATAAACTCCCATTTCTTAAGGCAATTGGTAGTAGGAGTCATAATGGTACAAAATTTCTTGACAAATCTCTTAGAAAATGTGTCTAGCCCACGAAAGCTCGTGGCTTCCTGTATAGTCGTAGGAGCAAGCTAGTCCATAATGGCCTTAACCTTGTCAGGATCTGTTGAAATACCCTTAATAGATACGCCGAACCCTAAGAACTGGACAAATGAAGTCATAAAGGAACATTTTTTCAAGTTGACCAATAACTTCTTCCAGAGTACATCCAAGGCTTGTGTCAAATGAAAGATATGTTACTCTTGGGTTCGACTAAATATGTTAATATCGTCAAAGTAGATGGCCACAAAGACTCCTAAGAAGGGGCACACAATTTGGGCCATGACCCTCATAAATGTGTTGGATGTATTAGTCTGACCAAAGGGCATGACCATCCACTCATATAACTCGTCCTTAATCTTAAGCGCGGTCTTCTACTCTTCACCTTCGCTGACGCAAATTTGGTAAGAATTACTACATAGATCTATCTTGGAAAAATATACTATTGCATGCGATCATGTAAAAAAAGGTCGTCAACTCGAGGAATGGAGAACCTATACTTCACCGTTAACTTATTGATAGCGCAACTATCTACATACATCCTCCAACTACCATATTTTTTTGGAAATAAGTAGTGTAGGAACAACACAAGGACTCATGCTCTCACGAATAATGCCTTTTCGTAATAACTCATCCACTTGGCACCTAAGCTAAGGGTGCTCTGCAGGGTTTGCGATCATGTAAAAAAAGGTCGTCAACTCGAGGAATGGAGAACCTATACTTCACCGTTATCTTATTGATGGTGCAACTATCTACATACATCCTCCAACTACCATATTTTTTTGGAATGAGTAGTGTAGGAACAACACAAGGACTCATGCTCTCACGAATAATGCCTTTTCATAATAACTCATCCTTGGCACCTAAGCTAAGGGTGCACTGCAGGGTTCATCATATAATGAGGTAAGTTGGATAAGATGGATCTGAAAACTAAGTATAAGACATGTTGGATGTCTTCGAAGGGGCAAGTTCGTCAGGTAGGTCTTTGCGCATAACATCACAATAATCGGCTAAGTCTTGATGAATCTCGAAAGGGTATTCTACAGTATTAGTAGGTACAAGACTAGTGGCGATAATAACGTATACAAATCCTTCCTCGCTCTTATGTATAAACTCTCTTATTCACCATGTGGATAGCTCTCCTACTCGTCTTAGATGTTTTTCTTTGGGTTTCGGTCTAGTTGAAAATTCCTTGGAGATGGATACAACACAAACTTTTTATCTTTGTGAGTGAACATATACATGTTGCTCTTCTCAAAATTGGTAACATATTGATCATAAATCCATTATCTCCCCAATAAAATATATGCAACGTACATAGTCACGTCATATGCTATCTTCTTAGGATGAAGAAAAGTATATAGGACCAAACATCTTTGAGTCACATAAGAATTCTTGTCAAACCAAGTGACACTGTAGGGCTCGGCGTGGTTCTCGGCCTTTAGTCATATCTTCTCTAAGGTCATCTTGGTAATACCATTGGCGCAACTCCCTCCATCAATCATAAACTAAACTTGTTACCTTTGATGAAGGTGTGGAAAATATGAGTACATTGCCAGTTTACCCGCTTGTAGGTATAGCGAGCATGCACTTAACCGCATTTAAGGGCGCAATTAAGGAGATTAAGTCAAGTTCACAGGTACTAGCTCCTTTCTCAACTATATGTGAGTCTTCTTTGAGTTCAGATTCTAAGTCATCCCTCGAGTCATTTGACTCCCTATCCAAGTGCAATTTTCTAGATGGACACTGATGAGCAACATATCCAATACTTTGACAGTTGTAGCACTTGGGTTCCTTGCCCTCTCCCATAGAGGGTTTCCCCTTTCCTTGTCGGCACTTGTATGTAGCTTATTGGGCTTTTCATATTGTCGTTAGGTTGGTCCTTTTGTTAGTAAGACTTGTAGTTGGAGCCCTTCTGATGTTGCTCAAATTTGAGTCATATATGGTGGGCATCTTCTACAATAGTCTCTTTCAAATGTCCAATTTTACGTCTAAATTTGGATCTCAATCTAGATCGAAATCACGAAAGTGTGACTTGGGGTCCTCAACGATCTCACAACGAGACATCAATTTGTCGAACCTAGTCATATAGTCGTATACTGACATACTACTCTGATGAAAATGTGTCCATTCAATCCATAAGCTGATCTTTATAGGATTGTGGGAGGTATTTGTCACTTGTCATTTTGATCCATGTGTCTATAGGGGCGACTTTAGCGTTCTTATCAATAGAAGACCAATATAACCATGCGAAACCAATTTGTTTCATTTGGCAAATCAGATGCATCTCTTCACACATGTCATACCACTCAAAATAATTGTCCATGTTAGACAAACAATCACTAAAGGCTTTAGGGTCATAGCGACTATCAAAAGATGGGACCTCTACCTTTACTTTCTTAATGATGTCGTCACCTCAAAATCTATAGGTTCGGTCTTTTGGATGATTCTCCTCGTCGGAATCATCGTGGTTATTATAGGGAACCCTAGTTCTAATTCCTCTCTCCCAAGTGGAGCAGGATTAGCGGGGTTATGCCTCTCGGTAGGGTGTATGACATATCTAGGATCCTCTCTAACATGTTGTGCTATAGGTGCATTTGGTCTGGTGAAGGTTGCACCCATTTCCGAATGAGATAGATTTTGCATGACTGTCTAATAGGGATGTTCAAAGACATATATCACTTTTGTTTGGTTGACCCTAGCATTCAAAGATTCTACCCTAGCATCAAGTGCATTGAATCTAGGATTTAGTTAAGCTACTATTTGCTTTCTAGAGTCATTTATCATTTAAGTCCACATAACGATAATTATTTCTTCACTTTTCATACTACAATTAGCTATCAATGAAGATAATTTATTAAACAAATCACTCACCCATGTTAGAACCTAAAATTCTCCCTCTACGTAAATACATAAACAAGCCTAAACCAACGCTTTGGCGCGAAACAAGGACTTATGTTTAACTAATCCAATTTCGGACTTAAGTTTAACTAATCCAATTTCACACTTAGGAAGAAGATCGCACGAGTGCACATGAGAACAACATACTCGATCTAGATTTGACTTTGATTTTCGAAGGAGTTCGATGTCGATTCGGTGTCTTCGTCGATTGCTTTGGCTCCGGGACGTTGCCAATTGAAGGATATTGCTCGAACAATCCTCCAAGCAAGACAACGGATCCTTAAATGAGGGCGTCAACAGAAGTTTTGTAGAATAGGAGAGAACAAAACTCACTTAACTTAGTGGCTTCACACCTGGGTTTAAAAGTGGATTTTATTCTCATTCATTATTACTTTTCTTCTACAATTCTTTGACTCTTTTATAGCATACAACTCAAGCATAATATAACACAAAATAATTCAAAGGATAAACAAATAATCGTAAGAAAGATGACCTTCCCATCCAAACTAACCCCAATTTAAACAAATAAGAATAAAGATATACACCTAATCTAATGGGAGATAAAATCTCTAATCAAAGCTAGTAAAGGAGTTGGAACAAGATTTCTTGGTAATGGATATAATCTCAACTCCTCAATCACAATATCTTGCGTAGATTTTGAAAGCTGATTAGTAAAAAAAAAACTCGGGCTTGTCTGTATTTCATGCCACGTCTTGGTCGAGTCTGATCCCCATCCCCATCACAGAATCTTTTTTTTAATAAGGAAAGATAGATCACCATCAACTATAGTCCTGTCTCTTGCCCTCAAAAGAGCAATAATTGTTGGTGGTGTATGTCTTGTTGGCAACAGGGTCATCCCAGAAGCACCGTCTGGAGTGTCAACTTAGCAAAGGAAATTTGTTAGAGGTTCTTCATTGTCACATGGGTTCAAATTAGAAGACCAGTTAGATAGCTCTCACTAGTCACCAGCTAACTACCTACCTTCCATCTTGTGACTAGTTTCCTTTTATAAGTGACTTTCTTGAATTTGTCATGTACTCTCAGAAAATTATAGATCAGGTTGAAAATTTGGCAATGATATTTCATCCTTCAAAGTAATCTCTCATCTTACATTCTTACTCCAAGTTCCACCTTATTTAGATCGGAAAGGACATGATCTTTTAGTTGGTGATGGTATCCTTGTATCGCGCGGCGTACAGTACAGTTCGGAGAAAGCTGGTGCAGGCTTTCCAATATCCAAACACAGTAGTCAGTTGCTTCAGGACTGAGGGTTTCATGGTTTTTTCTTCTTTTTCCTTGGGTATTTTTAGCAAGGTTTAGAAATAAATATCGATATCAGATCCTCTGAGTGTTGACACAACAAAGCGTTTATTCTAAATTTTGGGGTCATCTATTTGAATCCTTTTTCTTCCATTCAGCTTACTCTTGGGATATTCCGTCTGTCAACCATATCCTTCTATACAACCTCCATCCAAGTTCATTTAGGCCTACCCCTATTTCTAGCACTTCCTTTAGCTAAAATTTTATTGCTCATTGCATCTATTGGTTTACGCTCTGCACATGTCCAAACCATATTAGATGATTTTCTGTCAAATCTTATGAGTTGGTACCACCTCCAACTTCCCTTGAAAGTACTCATTTCATATTTTATCTTACAACATGTTACCACTTCAGAAAAATAAAATAAAATAAAATAAAGTTATAAGGTTGTATTAAGATTCATGAAATAGAGATTGGAGGACATAATTTCATAAATTATTAATGTACTTTATTTACATTAGTTCCATGAAAAATTTCACAATTTCATGCTTTTTATAATATTGTACATGATTTTTGCATACTTTAATAGGATGCTTACCACATCTTGTCTTGATTATTATTAGTTTTTTTTTTGAAAACATGGAATGAAAATATATAGAACAAAATGAAGTAGACATTTTGGTCATTTTTTGTAGAATTTTTGAAAGTCTTGACCATTTTTTGGTGTTCTATTTTTTGAGGAAGTTTAATTATTTTTAGGAAAAGGTGGAAAATATTAGATGATAAAAGTGTGGCCATTTCTGGTCTGGTTGACAAGAGTGTCCAATATCTGAGTGACACTGGTTTCATGTACTTGGTTCAAATCTGATATGCATCTGTACCCACCAATTTGCTAAGGGTGTATATAGTTGGCAAAAACTAATTATATGTTATTTCCGGGGCTTGATCAAAGATGGAAAAACTGATGCAATCGAGATCTGAGATGTCTCACAAAAACTTTGCAGTGATCAAACTCAAGATCTACGATGGTACAATAAATCAAATAGCCAAATTACAATCTGAAGGAGGAAAATAAAGAAGAGAAGATCTCTCGTTCTTCCTTGCAAACGTGTTGCAATTGAGACAGAACGAGTTACAATAATCTAGAGAGAGATGAGAAGAAGAACAATGCTGGGGTGTCAAAACACCGTTGCTCAAAGCAAGATTCGCCCCACACGATCTGCTTCCAGGAACCAGCAAGTTGAAGAACTTGTGGAACGCTCGAAGTCACCTCTGTTCTGACTCCTCGGATGGACTTGCAATGGCGGCAGCAACTCTCTCTCTCTCTCCTTTTCTGACTTGTATTTTCGTAGTAGCCACAAAGGAGGCCAGAAGAGAGTATAAATAGAGAGAGGGTGGAAACCCTAGCCGCCTCTTCAGTTATGAAAAGATTGAATCAAATCACAAAAAGATAGCAACGAATTAATTCTAATCCCACAAAGATAGGAACGAAATTAATTCAAATCCCACAAAGATAGGAACGAAATTAATTCAAATCCCACAAAGATAGGATCTGAATTAATCGCATTGATTCATCCTTTCCATAACTGATTTGTAATCTGCACAGTCAGCGTAGCCCTCCATGCGGCAACAGCAGCAGCAGCCTGGCCGCATGGACCGCTTGGGCCGTATGGACCACATGAGCCGCATGGCCGCATGGACCGCATGAGCCGCATGGGCCGCATGGCCACATGGACCGCATGAGGCCGCATGGACCGCATGAGGCCGCATATGAGCCGCATGCCGCATAAGACCGCATGGCCGCATATGAGCCGTATGACTGCTGACGTGCTAAGTGCAAAGTGCGCCAACAAAATGCCACATTACGCCTCATGAGCCCATGAGCCCGAGCCCGAGTCCGAGTCCGAGTCCGAGTCCGAGTCGCTAAGCCCCGTTGGGACTTAGCTCCAAATGGAATTAATCCAAGAGAATGACAAAAGCATTAATGCTTAATCCTTGGAGCCTTATTCTTACCTCCTAGTAAAATCACCCACATGGTTCCCTCCTTAGGGTCACCACCCCATGTGCATCTCTCAACAACACAACCAAGTATATATGTTGAGATAACTCATGGTGTATTTCCGATGTGGGACTATAATTTTACAAGGCATGTTGAGAGCAAGCTCTCTCCATGTAAAGAAAGCACCAACAATCCCCCACATATCACAACATATATGTGTCCAGGGTTGAGCGTTCTCCACAGTAACTGTCCATTTTGCATTAGGATAGATGTCGCTGACGACTTGAATCTTCCCGTATGGGTTAAATAACAATGTGATACAAGAATGGACTACGCCTTGAATTCTGCACCACAATTGTAATTCTTTCCACTCACAAAGTGTAGTTACGTGTGCTTCTAGCTGCACATTAAAGGCCCTGTGCCAGCCTGGTTTCAGTGTATAATTTTGGGCGTCTACAAGTTTACCCTCAAGAGACGGCCTGATATCTCTTTCCATACACTATAGGTGAGTTCTTTATTAAAGAGATATGGCATGAAGCCTTGCGCTTCCTTGCGGTGCTACGCCGCTATGACATGGCCTGAAGCCGAGGCATTATCCCTACCTGGAAACCTCATCGTAGTGTCATACTACTGTAGCATGAGGTCACAAGCCTCTTTGTAGTGCCAAACTACCCAGCATGAAGCCTAAGGCTTCCTTGCGGTGTTACGCCGCAATGACATGGCTTGCAATGCCGAGGCTTTACCCCTACCTGGGTACCTCATCGTGGTGTCGTGCCACTGTAACATGGGGCCATCCTCCTCTTTGTAGTGCTGTCTACAACTCTTTAATTACGTCATACAGCATTAGGCTACCTGCCTATTTGCGGTGCTACGCCGCTGTGACTTGGCTTGCAAAGCCGAGGCATTACCCCTACCTGGGAACCTCATGGTGGAGTCACCCCACTGTAGCATGGAGTTTCACTCCTTGTAGTGCTGCTCTACCGTGCTTCCTGTAAAGCACACCAGACATTCACTCTGTCTGAGAACTCATTAAGGCGTTTAAGCCAACCTTCCACAGGATCAGTTTTTTCCGCAGAAAAAATACATAGTAGACAACAGTGGTTATGGGTCCGTATCCCTTCCATGTTCCAGAGAACACGTACCCACTGCTACCTGATAGTTTTCCAGTCAGTGATCCTCCTTTGAACCAAAAGTTAGATGCCTAGTAGATTTCTCTTTGAACTAATAGCATAGAACTTTATGGTAGGATTACAAAGACACACTATCAGAATGCCTTCAAGCCCATTTTACAAGCTGTGTCATCGACCAACTGGCGCTTGAGGCCTTTCGTGAACGGATCTGCCAGGTTCTCCTGACTCCGAACATCAATCACTGCAATTACACCTATTTTGATAAGATCGTGTACTGTCCTGTGCTTCAACCGCACAGTCCTCTTCTTCCCGTTGAAGAGGTCATTTGATGCCACCGTCGCAGTCGCCTGGTTGTCACAGTATATCGGTATCGCCGGTATCTGAGCTCCAACCACTGGAAGATCATACATGAGCTCCCGAAGTCATTCTGCTTCATCTGCTGCAGTTTCAAGTGCATAGAATTCAGATTTCATGGAGGAACGAGAGAGTATAGTCTGCTTCTTCGACTTCCACAATATAGCAGCTCCACCCAAGGAAAAGACATATCCACCTGTGGATCTCTCGCTTTCCACCTCTGAACACCAGCTAGCATCACTGAAGCCTTCCACTACTGTCGGATACCCGTTGTAGTGCAGTGCATATGTCTGAGTTTTCTTGAGATATCTCATCACCCGCTTCACAGCTTTCCAGTGCTCAACCCCTGGGTTGCTTGTGAACCGACTCAGCATTCCCACGACGAAAGCTATGTCAGGCCTTGTGGCAGTGGTTGCGTACATCAAACTTCCGATAACGCTAGAATACTCCAGCTGCCTGACGCTTTCCCTTGAATTTGGCTTCAGCTTCTGATCACACCTGTATGGCGTATCGATCCCTGGAAGATCCTTATACCCATAGCGTGTGAGCATCTTCTCAATGTAGTGAGATTGTGACAGCGCTACTCCAGTGTCTGTCCGGATGATCTTTATGCCCAAGATGACATCTGCATCCCCCAAGTCCTTCATACTGAACTTGGTTGAGAGGAACTTCTTTGTCTCTGTGACACAGCCTATATCCGTACCTAGGATTAGCATGTCGTCCACGTACAAACAAACGATGACTCCTCTTCCATCAGCGAACTTTGTGTAAACACATTTGTCCGTCTCGTCGACTCTGTAGCCGTTTGACCTAATAACTTTGTCAAACTTCTCATGCCACATCTTGGGAGCTTGGTTCAAACCATACAATAATTTCACCAACTTGCAGACTTTGTCTTCAAGACCTTTGACGACAAATCCATCTGGCTGTTGCATGTAAATCTCTTCGGTCAGCTCCCCATTCAGGAATGCGGTCTTTACATCTATCTGATGTATCACCAACTTATGTATAGCTGCTAGAGCGATTAACATCCTGATGGTGGTCATCCGAGCTACTGGAGCGTACGTGTCAAAGTAGTCTATCCCCTGTCTCTGAGAAAATCCCTTGGCTACCAGTCTGGCCTTGAACTTGTCAATAGTTCCATCTGCCTTCATCTTCTTCTTGAAGATCCATTTACATCCGATGGGCTTCTCTCCTTCAGGTAGATCTACCAACACCCATGTGTTATTGGAGGTGATAGAGTCAAACTCGTCATTCACTGCCTCCTTCCAGAAGATAGCATCTCTGGTCTTCATCGCCTCATCATAGGTAAGCGGATCTGCTTCCACATGATAGGTGACAAAGTCATCTCCGAAATCTTTCGGTCTCCTTGCTCGCTTAGTTGACGGCTCTGCGAGTTCTGGTACAAGAGTTGTTTCCTCAACAACAGCTTCTTCTTGGACTACTGGCCCATATGAGATTTCAGTCTCATTTGCACCTACATCATTTTCCGGAATGTCCGAAAGAACAATGTTTTTGTCTTTTGCAAACTTGTCTTCAAAGTATTCAGCATCGCGAGATTCGATGATATGATTTGACTCAATATCAAAAAATCTCCTAGCATCACTCTTCTCGGCATACCCCAAGAAGATCGCCTTCGTAGTCCTTGTCCCTAGCTTCTGAATCTTCAGATCTGGGAGCTTCACATACGCCAGACACCCCCACACTCGAATGACATTCAAGTTTGGTCTGACTTTAAACCAGAGTTCATGAGGAGTTACGTTCGAAGTTGTATATGACACTCTATTTAGAATAAAAGTGGCCGTCAATGCAGCTTCTCCCCAGTAGCATTTAGGAAGACCCGTGGTTAGCAGCATTGAGTTCATCATTTCTGTCAACGTTCTGTTCTTCCTCTCCGCTACTCCGTTGGATTGAGGAGAATATGGAGCAGTAGTCTCACATATGATTCCATGTTCTTTGCAGAACGATGCGAATTCATGAGACCTGTACTCCCCACCTCGATCACTCCTTAACCTCTTGAGTTGTTGTCCAGTCTGCCGTTCAGCTTCGGCCCTGAACTCTCTGAACTTCTCGAAGGCTTCGTCTTTAGACTTGAGCAAGTAGACGAACGCGTATTTTGAGAAGTCGTCGATGAAGGTTATGAAATACTTCATCCCGGCCTTCGTGGAGAAATGTTTGAAGTCACAGATATCGGAGTCCACCAACTCCAGAAGATCTGTGCTTCGATTGACCCGATGAAAGGGTTTCCTTGTGATCTTCGTCTGAGCACACACTTCACACTTCTCCACCTTACCTCCACATTTGGAGATAAGTCCTAGACTAGACATTTTGTTAATTCTTTTACAATGAACATGTCCTAGTCTATTATGCCACAACTCAAGAGAATAATCAGAAAATGCAACTGCATTAATGTCTTCAAACTGGTTGACAAGCTGAATTTTAAACATTCCTTCGGTTTGATAAGCCTTCCCGAAGTATGTTCCTTTCTTGGACATCACCATCTGACCAGCATTGATGTCCATCCTCAAGCCTGCGTTGCAGAGCAGGCTCCTAGAGATCAGGTTCTTGGCAATCGCCGGAACATGCTTCACACCTTGAAGCGTCAGAGTGTTCCCAGAAGCGAGTTTCAGTTCCACGGTCCCGATCCCCAGAACTTCAGCTTGGGCCTGGTTCGCCATAACAACCTTCTCAGATATCGGCTGGTACGTGACGAACCATTCCTTGCCAGAACAGACATGGCAAGTCGCACCAGTGTCTATCCACCAGTCAGAGTCAACCCCCACATTTGTGACCTGTGCGATCATAGCAACAAAGTTAGAAACCAATGAAACCTTATTAGGCTCACCTTTCTCTGATTGTTTAGGCTTAGATCTGCATTCACTCTTGTAGTGGCCTTTCTTGCCACAATTGTAACAAGTCACGTGGGACTTAGTCTTCTGTTGCTTGAAAGAAGGACCCTTCACTTTTAGATTAGTGAAGTCCTTCTTTTTGGGATGAGAAGCCGCCTGCTTCCCCTTGGGATCTCTCGTCTGCACAAGATTGGCTTTAGCCAACTGTTTGGATAGAGTGTCCACCTTCTGTTGGGAACGCATCTCGTCCTCAACATGGATCTCTTGCAGTAGATCTCCCAAGCTAATGTCTAGCTTCTTTCTGTGCATCCTTGCATAGAAGGTACTCCATCCAGCAGAAAGTTTTGAGACGATCCCTCCGACGACAAACTTGTCGGGAAGGGGCATCTCTTCGTCTTCCAGTTTCTGACGCAGCTTCAAAAATTCCTTCACCTGTGGCAGCATGGACTTTTCGTCCTCAAAGAGAAATTTGTGATATTTTTCAACCACAAACATTTTGCTCCTGTTCTTGTCTTCTTCATACAGATTTTCCACAGACTCCCATATGTCTCTGGCAAGTTCCTTCTTCGAGTAGGATTCTGCCAGGGAGTCCTCCATAGCATTCAGGATGAGAAGCCTGCAGATGCTATTTTCCCTTCTCCACTTGGCCTGGAGTTTGGTAGCCGCGTTGATTGCGGCAGTAGATCCAGTGTCTGGAACAGAGGGTTCTTCCTCTAACAGAACATGATCAACGTCTTTCAGTTGAAGAGTTAGGTAAACCTTTCTCTTCCAAACTTGATAGTGCTCTCCATCGAACTTTTCCAACTTGCAGAAGTCCGATTGGAGGAGCGAAGCATTAATGTTTTCCATCTACACAGATCTTGCTTTGAGATTGTTATTCCCGGGGCTTGATCAAAGATGGAAAAACTGATGCAATCGAGATCTGAGATGTCTCACAAAAACTTTGCAGTGATCAAACTCAAGATCTACGATGGTACAATAAATCAAATAGCCAAATTACAATCTGAAGGAGGGAAATAAAGAAGAGAAGATCTCTCGTTCTTCCTTGCAAATGTGTTGCAATTGAGACAGAACGAGTTACAATAATCTAGAGAGAGACGAGAAGAAGAACAATGCTGGGGTGTCAAAACACCGTTGCTCAAAGCAAGATTCGTCCCACACGATCTGCTTCCAGGAATCAGCAAGTTGAAGAACTTGTGGAACGCTCGAAGTCACCTCTGTTCTGACTTCTCGAATGGACTTGCAATGGCGGCAGCAACTCTCTCTCTCTCTCTCTCTCTCCTTTTCTAACTTGTATTTTCGTAGTAGCCACAAAGGAGGCCAGAAGAGAGTATAAATAGAGAGAGGGTGGAAACCCTAGCCGCCTCTTCAGTTATGGAAAGATTGAATCAAATCACAAAAAGATTGCAACGAATTAATTCTAATCCCACAAAGATAGGAACGAAATTAATTCAAATCCCACAAAGATAGGAACGAAATTAATTCAAATCCCACAAAGATAGGATCTGAATTAATCGTATTGATTCATCCTTTCCATAACTGATTTGTAATCTGCACAGTCAGCGTAGCCCTCCATGCGGCAGCAGCAGCAGCAGCAGCATGGCCGCATGGACCGCTTGGGCCGCATGGACCGCTTGGGCCGCATGGACCACATGAGCCGCATGGACCGCATGAGCCGCATGGCCGCATGGACCGCATGAGCCGCATGAGCCGCATGGCCGCATGAGCCGCATGGACCGCATGGGCCGCATGGCCGCATGGCCGCATGGACCGCATGAGGCCGCATGGACCGCATGAGGCCGCATATGAGCCGCATGGCCGCATGACTGCTGACGTGCTAAGTGCAAAGTGCGCCAACAAAACGTCACATTACGCCTCATGAGCCCATGAGCCCGAGCCTGAGTCAACGAGTTACAATAATCTAGAGAGAGATGAGAAGAAGAACAATGCTGGGGTGTCAAAACACCGTTGCTCAAAGCAAGATTCGCCCCACACGATCTGCTTCCAGGAACCAGCAAGTTGAAGAACTTGTGGAACGCTCGAAGTCACCTCTGTTCTGACTCCTCGGATGGACTTACAATGGCGGCAGCAACTCTCTCTCTCTCTCCTTTTCTGACTTGTATTTTCGTAGTAGCCACAAAGGAGGCCAGAAGAGAGTATAAATAGAGAGAGGGTGGAAACCCTAGCCGCCTCTTCAGTTATGGAAAGATTGAATCAAATCACAAAAAGATAGCAACGAATTAATTCTAATCCCACAAAGATAGGAACGAAATTAATTTAAATCCCACAAAGATAGGAACGAAATTAATTCAAATTCTACAAAGATAGGATCTGAATTAATCGCATTGATACATCCTTTCCATAACTGATTTGTAATCTGCACAGTCAGCGTAGCCCTCCATGCGGCAGCAGCAGCAGCAGCATGGCCGCATGGACCGCTTGGGCTGCATGGACCACATGAGCCGTATGGACCGCATGAGCCGCATGGCAGCATGGACCGCATGAGCCGCATGAGCCGCATGGCCGCATGAGCCGCATGGGCCGCATGGACCGCATGGGCCGCATGGACCGCATGGGCCGCATGGCCGCATGGCCGCATGGACCGCATGAGGCCGCATGGACCGCATGAGGCTGCATATGAGCCGCATGCCGCATAAGACCGCATGGCCGCATATGAGCCGCATGACTGCTGACGTGCTAAGTGCAAAGTGCGCCAACAAAACGTCATATTACGCCTCATGAGCCCATGAGCCCGAGCCCGAGTCAACGAGTTACAATAATCTAGAAGGAGATGAGAAGAAGAACAATGCTGGGGTGTCAAAACACCGTTGCTCAAAGCAAGATTCGTCCCACACGATCTGCTTCCAGGAACCAGCAAGTTGAAGAACTTGTGGAACGCTCGAAGTCACCTCTGTTCTGACTCCTCGAATGGACTTGCAATGGCGGCAGCAACTCTCTCTCTCTCTCTCCTTTTCTGACTTGTATTTTCGTAGTAGCCACAAAGGAGGCCAGAAGAGAGTATAAATAGAGAGAGGGTGGAAACCCTAGCCGCCTCTTCAGTTATGGAAAGATTGAATCAAATCACAAAAAGATAGCAACGAATTAATTCTAATCCCACAAAGATAGGAACGAAATTAATTCAAATCCCACAAAGATAGGAACGAAATTAATTCAAATCCCACAAAGATAGGATCTGAATTAATCGCATTGATTCATCCTTTCCATAACTGATTTATAATCTGCACAGTCAGCGTAGCCCTCCATGCGGCAGCAGCAGCAGCAGCCTGGCCGCATGGACCGCTTGGGCCGCTTGGGCCGCATGCTGACGTGCTAAGTGCAAAGTGCGCCAACAAAATGCCACATTACGCCTCATGAGCCCATGAGTCCGAGTCCGAGTCCGAGTCGCTAAGCCCCGTTGGGACTTAGCTCCAAATGGAATTAATCCAAGAGAATGACAAAAGCATTAATGCTTAATCCTTGGAGCCTTATTCTTACCTCCTAGTAAAATCACCCACATGGTTCCCTCCTTAGGGTCACCACCCCATGTGCATCTCTCAACAACACAACCAAGTATATATGTTGAGATAACTCATGGTGCATTTCCGATGTGGGACTATAATTTTACAAGGCATGTTGAGAGCAAGCTCTCTCCATGTAAAGAAAGCACCAACATTATAGTACATAACTTACTATAGAAATGCAAATACTGCAGTAAAGTATTGATTCCTGTATATACAAAAAAGATATTATGATCCAATAGTTTGAAAGGGAAGGATGGAACCAGACATAGAGATTGAGATGAAAATTCATGTGATCAGCATGTGACAACTTTCTTGGTCTTCGTAGATCTTATAAATCTTGATGGTTTATTACTTACATGTGTTAGTAGGCATTGCCTAGTTTCTTTAAAGATTGCTAGGTACTGTATGCAAGTTTGTATATTCCTAATCTGCATATTTGGTTAAAAAAAACATCAAACTCTTGTTAGTTTTGAACTTCACATTTGCGTTTAAACTCCAGATTATTAATCATGGATGTAATTTAGCTCTTACGTATGATGGCAGGCATATCAGAAGAAGAGAAGAAGCGCCTCTTACACTGTGTTGTTATTGGAGGAGGCCCCACAGGAGTGGAGTTCAGTGGTGAGTTAAGCGATTTTATTATGAAAGATGTGCGTGAACGGTACTCGCACGTGAAGGATTACATCCATGTGACTCTCATAGAGGTATGTTTGATTCTTGTGGGAACAGAGCGCAGGCTACAAAGTTTCTAATCATGTAATTAAACTCGTATTTTCAACTTTGAGCAGGCAAACGAAATTTTATCATCATTTGATGTGGGATTAAGGCAGTATGCAACTAATCACTTGACCAAGGTAAGGCCATTTTCGCTCTTATATTTCAGAATCTATGTTTATACATTTTGGTAACTTCTTCGAGAGCAATCACCAAAACTAAGAAAATTGAAATCTGTGCATCAGTCTGGAGTTCACCTTGTGCGAGGTGTTGTGAAAGAGGTCCTGCCAAAGGAAATAATTTTAAGCGATGGAACTAAAGTTCCTTATGGGCTTCTAGTCTGGTCTACAGGCGTCGGGCCTTCTCAGTTTATTAAGTCACTTGATCTTCCCAGATCTCCCGGTGGAAGGTTTGTTTATGGAGGGACGAACTGTCGCAACTTGCGCCCATGATTATGTTATATACATATTGTAAGAGGACATGTTGTCTTGATGCAGAATTGGTATTGACGAGTGGTTGAGAGTACCTTCTGCAGAGGACGTGTTTGCACTAGGTGACTGTGCTGGTTTTTTGGAACAGACAGGAAAGCAAGTACTTCCTGCATTAGCTCAGGTGATCTTCTTTGTGGACTGAATCCTAACAGATGGTCAATTTCAATTGATGGTTTTAACATGTAGGTAAATAATTGTTGAAAATTAAATAAGTAATATATATTTGTCTAGAGTCATTTATCAGAAGAAAATTCTAAATGCACCTGTCAAGAACACTATTGTTTACTTCACTACCACATTTCAACATGTTTCCAGGAACTGAAACACAGTGCTTTTGGTGTTATTAAAAGAGGTCATATACTTGGAAAATATAATCTGCTTCAAGTAAAATTCTAGAAATGGAAATTGTAGGGCCTGTCTCTAGTTGCTACAAGACCAGGTGTCTGGAGCTTAATTCCTAATGTTTTTATAGTTCTTTGTATCGCATGTAGAATATGTTATTGTATAAATCGGATAGTTTCTTATGTAATGGTAACATGCAAATTCACACGGGGGAATTTACCAGGGAGAGACGATTGGAAGTAAAGTACTGAACGGTAACTGAATTAACATGCCCATAAGTCATAGAAGGAAATAGATCCTACTGAGTACCATGTTCCCTGTCGAATGTTGATCGACTTTCTAACAACTAGTAGATTTTCCACAACTAGGAAGTGAGGCTATCCAGCTTGTGATACATGTACTTATGAATGGGGTGACGTAGGTAGGACAACTTAAAAAACATTTTTTGGGGGTGGTGGGTAGTGGTGAGGTACACTGAAGACTAAGTTATTTTTAGATGAAATAATGATTATGTTTAAATAACAAAATCATACAGGTTGGACTTATCCAATAATTAGGGGCCACACATGTAAAATTAATTGTGTTGTGCTATCTAAATAATTAATCCAAATTAAAGTGGTCTAATTGGAAAATAGGCTTAAGGGAATATGGTCATGGAGATAATGTGTAGATACCTAAGAGATAAATTTAATTTGATGATGTGCCAAATTAGAAATATCTAAAATCTAGAATATATATTAGGGTTATGGTTCCCAATTTGTACGGCCACAAAAGAGAAGATTTTTTCTTTTCTCTTCTGCATCCCCATCAACAGAGAGAGGGACAAAGGATTCATCTTTGTCATTAAGGGTTGTATCAAGTTTGAAGATCGAACTGCATAAAGAGACTTTCGCTACAAAATCCATCTAGCCAAGTAATGGATTCAAGTACGCTTCCACAATTATTTATCATCTTCAACTCATGAATCAAAGGGTAAAATTCTAACAATACATTTATTCATCGATCTATATTTTTTTCTTCCATCATCATTATTCTCAATTGGCCAGTATACCAAGTTTATACCAGTTTCACTCACTGACTAAACCCAGAATTTATTGGTATGTTAAAACATAGAACAACATAAGCTTTAATCTATTTACTTATTTGTACCATTCAGAACTGTCTATCAAACCGCATAAATCTTAATCTTCCCACAGAATTGTAAGACCAAAGAAATTTTAAAACTGCGAGTCAATAGTTGGATTCTAGTTCTACTAGAAAGACATCAAATGTTCTTTCATCAACCACAAAAGCATGAGCATGTCTTATAGTGCTTTCTCTGTACAATTATTCAGTATGTAGTTTATCAAGAGTCGAACTCAAACTATGATAGGAATTCCTTTACCTAAATTTGCAAGAATAAGTTTAGTAGGTGTAAAAAGCTTCCACATACTGTCTTGTATTTTTTGACACATCTGTAAAACTAAAAGGGGGTATATATAAGCATCCAGCAGCCTCCAACCCATACTGCACGAGTGACTACGTTTAGCAAGTTTTATCTTTCTTCTTGGGCCTCGTTTGGTTCACGGAAAGGAAAGGAAATCAATTCCTTGTCATTTCCTTTCCATTGGGAAATTGCTATTCCTATCTATTTTCCTTTCCGATGTTTGGGAAGTCCAAGGAAATTTGGAGGTAATCCTTAGTGTGGGAAAGTGAATCCTTGGGTGGGTAGAGGGAACCATTCCCCCCTTATTTTCCCTCCCTTTGGGAATCATTTTCCTTTCCTATCCTTTTCCTTCATGCATCCAAACATAGGAAAGGAATGACTTTCCTTTCCCAAGACATGATTCCGTGAACCAAACGTGGCCTTGGTGTTGAGGTATTAAACATGTTATTCTCAAGGAAAAAAGAAAATAATGTTATTCTCAAGGGGAATAAACTCTTGTATTTTGCTCAAGGAACTAAAAAAAGGTTTTATGATTGATATTATCATTCTAACAGGTTGCAGAAAGACAAGGAAAGTATTTAGCAGAGCTATTCACTAAAATTGCAAAGCAGAACGGAGGCAAGTCGTACACTGCTAAAGACATCTCTCTTGGAGATCCTTTTATCTACAAGCATCTCGGAAGCATGGCCTCTGTGGGGCGCTACAAGGCATTGGTTGATCTAAGACAGAGCAAGGTAATACCAAACTGTACTTTCTTCTTATTTCAGAAATGAGATCTCTCCTCACATGCAATATAGAGCACAAATCTCTAGATGTTCTTAGTGCTCCTTGTCTCCATGTAAACATAATGTAGAAAATAATAGTTGGTGTAATTTTATTGATGGACTACTTCACTACTTATAGGGAGTCTAGCTCCTCTACATACTACAAATTCCGATGTGGGACTAAAAGTCCCTTATTGATTCTCAATACTCCCCCTCAAGATGGACGATAGATATTGATCATCCCCATCTTGTTACATAGCTTCGACAGACTTAATGAACTAAGACCCTTAGTCAGACAGTCTGCCACTTGTTCTTCTGAGCGGACATGGCCAATCTTCAGTATCCCTTGCTCCAGCTTCTCCTTGATAAAGAATCGATCGATTTCGATGTGCTTCGTTCTGTCGTGCTGAACCGGATTATTCGCTATACTTATTGCGGCTTGACTATCGCTCAGAAGATGCAACGGTGTCCCCTTATCCAACTTCAACTCTGTCAGCAGTGCTTTCACCCATAGTAGTTCTGACACCCCTAGAGCCATTGCTCTGTATTCTGCTTCAGCTGTCGACCGTGCTACCACTGACTGTTGCTTGCTTCTCCATGAAACCAGGTTTCCTCCTACAAAAACACAGTACCCCGTGGTAGACCTTCTGTCGTCTATGCAGCTTGCCCAGTCTGCATCACAGTATCCCTCAATATCTGTGCATCCATTCTTCTTGAACCACAGTCCTTTTCCCGGCGTCCCTTTCAGATATCTTAGGATCTGAAATACTGCATCCATATGACCCGTTCTTGGATCATGCATATAGCGGCTTACAACGCTTACTGCAAATGAGATATCAGGACGAGTATGCCCTAGATAAATCAGTCTGCCTACTAGCCTTTGATACCTTTCGCGATCAACAGGCTCTCCTGCTTCTGCTCCCATCTTGCACTTCTGGTCAATTGGAGTGACTGCTGCTCGGCATCCCAGCATCCCTGTCTCCTTCAGCAGATCTAGTACATATTTCCTTTGTGAAAGAACAATTCCTTGTTCACCATCACACACCTCGATACCTAAAAAGTATCTCATCTGTCCTAAGTCCTTCACCTCAAACTCCTTAGCGAGTTTCGACTTCAGCTTAGTGATCTCATCAGCATCATCACCTGTGATCACTATATCATCCACATATACAGCAAGTATAGTTATGTGGCCTCTTGCATGCTGGAGGAAGACCGTGTGATCTGTATTTGTCTGATGGTACCCCATGCCAGTGACAGCCTTTCTGAATCTGTCAAACCAGGCTCGAGGAGATTGCTTCAGCCCGTATAGCGACTTCTTCAGTTTGTACACTTTTCCATGTGACGTTCCTTCACCTGAATCTGACACAGAGTAGCACCCCGGAGGAGTCTCCATGTATACTTCTTCTTGTAGGTCTCCATGAAGAAATGCGTTCTTTACGTCTAACTGGTGTAGCTTCCACCCATAGTTTGCTGCAATGGAGACCAGTATTCTTACGGTACTCATCTTCGCTACTGGGGCAAAAGTCTCATCATAGTCAATACCATATGTCTGGGTATAGTCTTTTGCAACCAGTCTCGCCTTGTATCGTTCAACTTTTCCTTCTGGTGTCTCCTTCACTGTGTAAACCCATTTGCATCCCACAGCTTTCTTCCCTTCAGGTAATGGTACCAGCTCCCATGTCTTATTTTTCTCTAGTGCCCCAAGTTCTTCCATCATTGCGGCTTTCCATCTTGGGTCCTTCTTTGCTTCCTGCCAATTCTTAGGTAAAGAAGTGAAGTCTAACGAAGTGAGGAATGTTTGATAAGTCGAAGAAATATTAGAATAAGATAGGTAGTTGGCGATATCATGTTCATAATCTTTATAACGAATAGGAGCCTTTCCCGCATTAATGCGAGAAGACCTCCTTAAGGGAGCAATGGGTGGTGGAGAAAGCATACCATCCGAATCGGAGAGATCCGCTTCCGAATCCGAGCGATCCGGTGCGGGAGTAACATCTTCAGGAGTCGGGGCAGGAGTAGACGAGGGACTTGGCACTATAGGCACAGGGTACGGCACAGTACTGGACCTCTGCTCATTTCTTCTTCTGTAAACTTGGAGCTCCTTTTCCCTTGTCTGCTTCTCCCCCTGCGTAATGTACGTATTGTCTTCTTCATCCTCCGTATCAGTATCATTGATGCTTTCTCCCCCTTTCTGCCAGTTTGTCACGACAGGACAAGGTACTGATCCGACAACTACGTTTGGGCGTACTACCTCCCCCTCACGTCTAACACCCGTTGGGTGAGGCGTGTTCCCAAACGCAGAACCTTCGTCCGAACCATAATAAGGTTCCAGCTCTCTGAATGTAACGTCTATGCTTACAAACAGCTTCCGTTCAACCGGGCTCCAGCATACGTAACCCTTCTGTGTCCCGGTGTACCCAACAAAGACACACTTAAGTGCTCGAGGATCCAGCTTACCAACACCAGGCCTGTTATCGTGGACGAAGCATACGCAACCAAATACTTTCGGAGGAACGGTGTACGCAGTTGTCCCCGTGAGCATTTCCAAAGGCGTCTTCCAGTCCAGTAATTGAGAGGGCATCCTGTTGAAGAGATAAGAGGCTGTCAAAACAGCCTAGTCCCCACAAAAATTTAGGGACATTCATAGCCAGCATCATTGTCCGAGCTACCTCCAGCAGGTGCCTATTTTTTTCGTTCGGCAACACCATTTTGAGCCGGTGTATAGGCACAAGAGGTTTGATGCAGTATACCATGAGAGGATAAATACGCAGCAAACCTCTTATGGGTATATTCCGTCCCATTATCCGACCGGAAACACTTAACACGAGCATTATATTGTGTCTTTACGCGTTGATGGAAGCTCTGAAATGCTTCAAAAACGTCACTTTTATTCTTCAGTAGGTAGACCCACGTTACGCGGGTAGAGCAGTCAATAAAAGTGACAAACCATCTATAACCGTTAACACCGGTTGTAGGACAAGGACCCCACACATCTGAATGAATCATATCAAAAGCAGCAGTACATCGATGCCCAGAACTCACATAGGAGCTTCTGGTATGTTTTCCCATCTCACAAGCATCACAAACTAACAACTCTTTATTCGCTTTTTGATATAAGGATGGAAACATGCGACTAATAACAGAAAAGGAAGAATGTCCTACACGCTGATGGTGTAGGAGTAGCTCGGCTTCGACACTTCGACTTCGGACTTCTGGTTGTGTGTCTGCAAACCAATGATGCCAGTGCTCTGTCCAGACCGCTCCTGTCCAAGTACCATAGACCCTTATGCCATGTGCCAGTGCCAGTCGTCTCCCCGTTCCCTTCTCCTGAAAGATTACGTTAGGAATATCAAAGGAAACAGTACAGTTTAGATCAAGGATAATGGCGCTAATGGATATAAGATTGACAGGAAAGGAAGGAGCATGTAAGACATTAGATAGAGTGATGGAAGGAGTGCAATCAATAGTGCCTTTACCCATAACAGGCCTGGAGGTACCATCAGCAGTCTGAATGCTTTCTGGCGGCGTTAGGTTAGAGTATTCCCGGAACTCACCTCGGGACCCCGTGACATGGCGGGATGCCCCAGAGTCCATAATCCAGACTGGCTGAGAGACAGATGCAAGAGCACGCGGAGGTATACCGTCACTGGTTTGGGAAAAGTAAGTGCAGTAATCTCCTGAGGTGGGCGGCACCTCAGAATTGACTTGTCGGTCACCAGAACCAATCTTTGAGCCCCGCAATTTCTCAAGAACTTTTCTCTCAAATGGAGTTATGTCCGCCAGCTGATTGTCCCGGCCTTCATCCGCCAGATTCGCCGTGTTGCCTCCAGAGTAAGTGTCCCTTCCACCAGTGTAGCTGCCTCGACCACCTCGTCGTCCACCCCGACCACGGCCCCCGACCACGCGAGGAACTCCGTGCTGGTTTTGGGCAAAAGCGGATGTAATGCCCTGTGTCACCACAGTTGTGGCAAACGCCTCCCGCAGAAGGAGGCTGGTTGAAAGCAGCAAGAGCAGATGTGGCAACTCCGACTTGCTCCACCTGGGAGATGCCCCTGGTGGGCATCAGCTTCAACCGTGCTTCTTCTTGTGCCATGGCAGCTATGGCATCCTCTAAGGTCGGCAGGTTCGGTTGCGCAAGAAGTACATTCCTCCGTTGCTCAAATGCAGGGTTGAGCCCTTTCAAAAACTTCATCATCCGTTGCCGCGAGATATAATCCAGAAATTTCTGGAAATATTTTGCGAAGGCCGGTTCAACCTGAGCATCCTCCATTCCAAGAGGATCATAATGGTCAAGATCAGACCAGTACTTCTTCAACAAGGCGGCGTACTCAGATATGGTACGATCGTCTTGGACTACCCGATCGAGTTCATCCTGCAGTTGGAAGACTCGCATTGGGTTACCTGAACCGGAGTACATATCTTTCAATGTTCTCCAGATATCAGCAGCTCCCTCCATTGCTTCAACATTACCCGACACTTGATCGGTTAAAGAGGCTGTCAACCAACCAGCCACGACATTGTTGACAATCTTCCATACAGCAAACTCCTTCGAGGAGTGATCGACCGGGGGCTTGGTGTGGCCATCTACATAGCCAACCAAGCCACGTCCCTTCAGCGTCCGCATCGCCTGCCGCGACCATTTTAAGTAGTTGGTCGTGCCTTCCAGCTTCGTCTCCAGTTTGTCCAACTTCCCCATTTTATACGGTGACGGATCCACATCAGTATGGGTCACGCGTGAGGTTGCCTCCGGTAATCTCTTGGTCAGGAGATCCTCGACCAGGGCCTTCATCTCTTCTGCTGTCAACTTTCCATAGATGGAATCCATGGTTTCTGCAACTGTAATCAGTGAGGTTTTGTTGTTTCCTGAGTCGTCGTCGTTTGCTTCGTCTTCGTCTTAGTCAGCAATCTGCTGTGAATCCTGATCTCAGGTAGCGTCTTCGTCAACTGTATATTCTGACAGGTGAGATAGAGATCAGGGGGGGAAACAACAAACTAGCTTCCTCACTGATATGTTGGAGTGTATGCGACCAACTAGAACCGCATCATTATGACGTGTTTGGACAGCCCAAACTTAGTTTGTGCCTTTGCATGGCGAAGTATGCAGCACGCCGCAACAGAAATCCTAGAAGGATTCTGAGTGTACGAAAATCTAAAGAGATTTCGTAACAGAAGCAAGACGAAAATCTAAAGAGATTTCGTATGCGTAGCAGTAGGTCTTCTAAAGAGAAGATACTGAGTCTCGAAGGCAACAACAGTAGAGCTTCTAAAAAGAAGGTACTGATTCTCGAAGGCAACTGCAGTAGATCTTCTAAAAAGAAGGTACTGATTTTTTTTCCTTTTTTTTTTTTTTGGCGGCGAGGGTTAGGGTTAGGGTTTTGATGGGGCTGCTAGGGCTAGGGTTAGGGTTTCCATGTCGAGAGTGGGAGAGGGAGGTAGGGGGGGTCGGGCGGGGGGGGGGGGGGGGGCTGCTCCGAGGGGGGGGGTCGGAGGGGGGGGGGGGTCGGGGGGCTGCTCCGGGGGGGGTCTGGAGGGGGGGGGTTGGGGGGGGGGTGCTGCTCCGGGGGGGGGGGGGGGGGAGAGAGAGAGAGTTATAAATTTTTTTTTTTTTTTTTGTGGAGAGAGAGAGTTATGGCTTTGATACCATGTAGAAAATAATAGTTGGTGTAATTTTATTGATGGACTACTTCACTACTTATAGGGAGTCTAGCTCCTCTACATACTACAAATTCCGATGTGGGACTAAAAGTCCCTTATTGATTCTCAACAATTATATGAAGTTGGATTGTTGGAGTGCAAACCAGTGGATACTCCAATTGTCCAAAATCATAAACTTGGGGTATATCCGAACCAGAAATCAACTGACAAGGGAAGATATCAACGATTAGTTGGCAAACTGATTTATCTTTCTCATAGTCGTCCAGATATTGCTTATACTGTGAGTGTAGTGAGTCAATTTATGCATAGTCCAAGTGAAGAACACATGGAGGCTGTAATTCGGATACTAAAGTACTTGAAGTCTTCTCTAGGAAAAGGGCTCATGTTTTCGATGAATGATCATGTGGGGGTTGATGGTTATACAGATGCAGATTGGGCCGGGAACATCTCTGATAGGAAGTCGATGTCAGGGTAGTTCACATTTGTGGGTGGAAACCTTGTGACATGGAGAAGCAAGAAACAAAAGGTGGTGGCACTCTCTAGTGCAGAGGCAGAATTTCATGGGATGGCCAAGGGATTGTGTGAGCTACTTTGGTTGAAAAGACTACTAGCCGAAATTGGTTTTGCTCCCAAGTCTGAAATGATCCTCTTCTGTGACAATAAAGCTGCTATAGACATTTCACACAATCCGGTTCAACATGATCGAACCAAGCACGTAGAGGTTGATCGATACTTCATCAAACATAACCTAGAGAACAATACAATCCGAAGGTACTGATTCTCGAAGGTACTGATTCTCGAAGGCAACTGCAGTAGATCTTCTAAAAAGAAGGTACTGATTTTTTTCTTTTTTCTTTTTTTTTCCTTTTTTTTTTTTTTGGCGGCTAGGGTTAGGGTTAGGGTTTTGATGGGGCTGCTAGGGCTAGGGTTAGGGTTTCCATGTCGAGAGTGGGAGAGGGAGGTGGGGGGGGGGGTCTGGAGGGGGGAGGGGGGTTGGGGGGGGGGGGCTGCTGCTCCGGGGGGGTGGTCGGGGGGGGGGGGGGGGTTGGGGGGGGGGGGTTCTGCTGCTCCGGTGGGGGGGAAAGAGAGAGAGAGTTATAAAAAAAAAATTTTTTGTGGAGAGAGAGAGAGAGTTATGGCTCTGATACCATGTAGAAAATAATAGTTGGTGTAATTTTATTGATGGACTACTTCACTACTTATAGGGAGTCTAGCTCCTCTACATACTACAAATTCCGATGTGGGACTAAAAGTCCCTTATTGATTCTCAACACATAACATATATAATGACATGGAAGCACAGAAGTAACTCGGCCCATAAATCAAATAAATATGGGAACTTATCTCTTTGTCACTAAGTGTGTGATCAAGGCCAATAGCTTCATTATAAAGGATGGGAAGCCAGGTGATGAACATCACAAGCATTCCATCAACTTGAAAACACAGTTGTACCATATCTCTTACTCATGGGTAGTGCACATTAAGAATAATTTCATAGAGTTATATATGTTCCTTGGTTACATGGGTTTGAGTTTGGCTTTTCATATTCAAATGCATGTCTGCCTAACCTAGTCTTATGAGTGTCTATTGGCGTATTGCCATATTTTGATGTAAAAGTATCATCTTTGCATAATGTTTCTCTGAATGCAAAGGCAGTTTTACTACATCAAATTCATGAGTATAGCGAGAGTTCAGGTCGATCGTAGAGGATAATAAAGCAAAGAAACTGAGCACATGTCCCAAAATGTGAGCGAACTTTCTACTTATGCATGCCTTGACTGTTTAGAGGTTACTGAATTATAATGCTAAGTTACCTCAAAGATTTGTTAGGTTTCAGCCAAAAAAAGCATTTCACAGCTTAGTCTAGAGAATAAAACCTACATAAATAATGATGTAAATAAAAAGTTGGGAAGTGATGGAAGGATAAACTGGCAGTACGGGCCTGTTTAAGTCTAGCGGTTGTGCAACTTACAGGGAGATTTTTATTTATTTATTATATTTTTTTGTTGAGACAAGGTCAGACATTGATGATCGTCCTTGTCCTGGGCTTCTAGCACCAGGACCCCCTCCCATTTAATTAAATATTTGCCTGAAATTTTTGTCCGGGCTGAAATTTGAACCCATGTGTTCTCCTCCTCCCCTTCCTTACCAGTTCTATCACTGGACTACCCTCTGGTTCCAATATTTCATTGTCACTGGAAGCAAATTGGTAAAAAACTGTTAAGTTAAATTATTATCGATCAATTCACTCCAACTGTATCATAGTATGGTTTAAAATAGAAAATGCCAAGTATTAACTCATGGAATATAAAAATCATATAAACATGCTAACAAGTAAAACAACATTTGGTTAGGCAAATGCTTGCGAGAGGTAAGAAAAATTGTTCCAGAAAGTCCAAAAATCCAATGCATATGGAACTGGAAGGCTGAGATAACAGGCCCTGGAGTTCAAATTATCCAATCTATGTCGAGGGCTAAGTTTGAGTTAACTTAGTTTGTGATAGCATTATGTAAGAGGGACGATCCCAGATATATTCGTATGTTGAGTTCAAACATTAAATTTGGTTGTTTGCAAGAGGGAAGATCCTGGATACATTGTATGTTGAGTTCAAACATTAAATTTGGTTGTTTGCAAGAGGGAAGATCCTGGATACATTGTATGTTGAGTTCAAACTTCAAATTTGATTGTTTCTGATAATATGCTCAAGCAATGGCTTCTGTACCATCCCATAATTGCAACTAATTACTTAAAGTGTCCTCACTCTTTATAGGATGCAAAGGGCCTTTCGATGGCGGGGTTTCTTAGCTGGCTTGTATGGCGCTCTGCATATCTAACTCGCGTGGTGAGCTGGAGGAACAGGTTGTATGTGGCAGTGAACTGGGGCACCACCCTCGTGTTCGGCCGTGATAACTCAAGGATTGGTTAACCTCCTAACTCTCTATGAAGACGTTATCACTTGGCAGGAAATTCCAGACACTTGCGGCAGCGATAAAAATTACCAACTTTAGTTTCAGTTTTATCATCAATTTTTCGAGGTCATAGATGCCTCTCAATTTTGTCCCGGCTTTTTGTTTACCAAATGTTGATCGTTACCATGAATTGTTGCACCTACATGATGATTTTCAGATGCCACATGCTTTATTGATCAATGTATCTTAATTTAGGTGTCAGAATACTAGCATGTTTGGACAGGATTTTAGTTTTTGTGACTTGTGTGGTGTGGTCATTGTACCAAGAGAAATTGACAGGTTGTGCAGTAGTGAACTGTTTAAAAAAAAATCTTTGGAGCAAATTAAAAGCGAGAAATAATGTGAGAGACTTCACTTATTCAGGAACAACTGCAGAAACTTGAAAGCCAAACAAGGTAGTGAGAACAAAGTATATACATTTTTTGAATAATATGAAGTTTTTAGATCACTTGGATCATTATTTAGGCTTAGAATATATTTACATACTCGAGATCACAACCGAAGGAAAGTGTCCAAAATAAGCCCATGACCTTTTTTGAAATATATACGTAATCCTATATAAGATTGAATTTGACCATATATTGTTATCCTACGTAGGATTGGATTTCCATATATAATCCTACATAAGATTGGATTTTAAGCCTACATATGATGAGATTTCTATGGAATATGAAGGGGTCTAAAGGTTCTCCACAAAATATCTCTCCAAGAGTGCTTAATGTAAGTTGTTGAATACGTTCAACATAAGCATATCTCATTGTGCTCAAGTTGTTGAATAAGTTCAACACAAGAGAGCTAAAGTTGTTGAATAAGTTCAACACAAAAGTTTGAGAGTTTTTTTTAAATCTTTGTGATAGAGAGTTCTTGAGTGCAAGGAGATAAGTGTTGAGAGCTATTGTAATTCCTTTTCTTCTTCATAGTGGAACAAAATCACTCTCGTCTGTGAAAGTAGGCATCTTGGCCGAACCACGTAAATAATTGTTTTTGTGGTTGTGAATTTTCTCTGATATATTCTCTGATTTTTTGGGTTTATTTCGATGTGCCCCAACAAATTGGTATCAGAGCTTTGAGAGTCTAGCAAGGTATCCGACAAAGTTCTTAGAGAAAGTTAATTGTGTAGATTCTTTATATGGCTCCGTCAAACATGATCAGGAAGTACGAAATTGAGAAGTTCAATAGGAAGAATGATTTTGGCTTTTGGAAAAGTCAGATGAATGACGTTCTCATATCTCAAAAGCTTCATAAGGCTTTACGGGAAAAATCCAAGAAGCCTGTTGACATGACCGATAATGATTGGGATGACATGGATCTCGAAGCATGTGTTGCTATTCGTCTGTGTTTGGAAAGGGATGTCGTGTATTCTGTGAAGGATGAAACCACCACCGCTGGGTCTGGTTGAAGTTGGAATCACTCTACATGACGAAGACTCTCACAAACACGACTTTATATATTAAAGTCACTCTACAGACTAGTGATGGAGGAAGGTACGTCAATTCGGGATCATATTTCAAAATTCAATCGAATTATTTCTGACTTGAAGGATGTTGACATACATGAAGAAGACGATCGTTTGGCGCTAATTCTATTTTTTTTGCACGATTCTTATGAGAATCTTGTTCAAACATTACTATACGGAAAGAACTCAATTTTCGTAGAAGATGCTACGAGTGCCTTATTGTCTAATGAGGTACGGAGGTTGGCTTCTAGTGGTGGAAACGCTAGAGACCAAGCCCAAAGTTTGACGACAAGAGGGAGGACAAACGAGAGAGCATCTTATAGCAAAAGGTCAAGATCCAAGTCCAAAACACCTATTGAGAAAGTGAAGTGCTTCAACTGCAATGAGAAAGGACATTATACAAATAAGTGTCCCCATCCAAAGAAGAAGAACAAGAAAAAGAAGAATAAGACAAAGAGAGAAGGTGATGAAGCAAACTGTGTTTCAGATGCTGACAGTGACGGGGTCTGTTTTTCGGTGGCACATGACAACATGAGTGACCGTTGGATTCTCGATTCCGGATGTTCGTACCATATGTGTCCAAAGAGGGAGTAGTTTTCTTCCTACAAGGCGATAGATGGTGGTTCTGTGTTGATGGGCAACAACAATGCATGTCGAGCTGTTAGAATTGGGTCTATTAAGCAAGCAGAAGATGGTGGTTCTGTGTTGGTGGTTCTGTGAGCATTGTGTTTATGGCAAGCAACACACTTCAGTACAAGCAAGCAGAAGACACGAGGTATTCTCGACTATGTGCATACAGATGCATGGGGACCTAGCAAGATTTCTTTCAAGAATGGAGCAAGATACTATGTTACTTTTATTGATGATTATACACGTTATGTTTGATTGTATTTCATCAAAACCAAGGATTAAGTGTTCGAAAAGTTTAAGCAGTAGAAAGCGATGGTGGAGAACAGAACGAGCATAAAGGTTAAGACATTGAGGTCTGATAATGGTACTGAATATATCTATGGACATTTCAAAAAATTTTGTGCTCAAGAAGGTATCATTCGACATTGGACTGTCAGGAACACGCCGTAACAGAATGGGCTAGCAGAGAGGATGAACCAAACCTTGCTTGAGAAAGCAAGATGTATGCTCTCCAATGCCGGTTTAGGCAAGGAATGGTGGACGGATGCTATACACATGACACGGTACTTGGTTAATAGATCACCAACTCCAAATATAGATTGTAAGACTCCATATGAGATGATGACCGGCAAACCAGCAGATTACAGCACTTTGCGTGTGTTTGGATGCAAAACTTACTATCATAGCAATGAGGGTAAATTGGATCCGAGAGCCAAGAAAGCCATATTCTTGGGATATGTACAAGGAGTAAAGGGATACCTTCTGTACTGCTTGGAGGATAAGAAGTTCTTAATCAGTAAGGATATCACATTTGATGAATCTTCAGTGTTGGCTTCAAGCAAGAAGAGTCAGTCCAATCAGGATGGTGGTGTATGTAGCAAATCTTAAACTGTTGAGATTGAGTCATCTGAGGATGCATCAGATGAGGTGAAGGTTTCTGAAGATGTTTATCAATCCCCACAAGAGCAAGTGCCAAAGGATGAACAACACCAACAATAAGATTCCTTGGCCACCACTAGGCAAAGAAGATCAGTCAAGCCAGTACACATGTATGGATTTGAGGAACCAAGGTAAAGCATTATGGACAGTTAAATGTGGTGGCATATGTACTACCAGTGGAGGATGACGATCCTATCACCTTCAAACAGACTGTCAAAGATACTAGCAGCAAGAACTAGATGGTGGATATGCAGGAAGAGATTGAGTCTCTCCACAAGAACTATATGTTGGATTGGTTCCATTGTCCAAGGGCAAACGAGTTATAGGCTGCATGAGAGTGTACAGGAAGAAGGAAGCTTCTTCAGAGCCAGGTAGAGAAGTTTTGCTTAAAAGCCCTTAGGGACGGGATTGACGAGTGGTTGATTTGGTAAAGCTATGCGATGGAGAAGTGTGCGGCTCGGTTTTGTGGCAAAACCTTGCCGAGGTGGAGATATGAAGAAAAGTGTCCAAAAATAGGCCCATGACCTTTTTTGAAATATATACGATAATCCTAATAAGATTGGATTTGACCATATAATTGTTATCCTACATAGGATTGGATTTCCTATATATAATCCTACATAAGATTGGATTTTAAGTCTACATGATGTGATTTCTATGGTATATAAAGGAGCCTAAAGGTTCTCCACAAAATATATCTCCAAGAGTGCTCAATATAAATTGTTGAATACGTTCAATACAAGCGTATCTCATTGTGCTCAAGTTGTTGAATAAGTTCAACACAAAATAGCTAAAGTTGTTGAATAAGTTCAACACAAAAGTTTGAGATTTTTTAATCTTTGTGATAGAGAGTTCTTGAGTGCAAGGAAAGAAGTGTTGAGAGCTATTGTAATTCCTTTCTTCTTCATAGTGGAACAAAATCGCCTTCGTCTTTGGAAGTAGGCATCTTAGCCAAACCACTTAAATCATTATTTTTGTGGTTATGAATTTTCTCTGAGATATTCTTTGATTTCTTGGGTTTATTTCCGATGTGTTCCAACAACAACCAACAATGACTTCCAAAATTTTAGCTCGTTCGGATCTTACCCAAAAATGGCTTAGAATGTAAAGTTTTGTGACTTGATTTAACATCACCAGCGTCTTTGACGTCACCTAGACTCGTCATAAGCAAGGTTACCACAAGCCAAGGCTTTGCCTTGTCGCCAACATCATCTTCGCTTGAAGGGAAGCAAAATCAATCCAGGGCTTAGACTCGTCGCACTGTCAACATCGCCAAAAGTGATGTTAAGAACGATATAACTTTTTTAGAAATGAAGCCAGTTTCGTTGTAGGCCAAGTTACAAGTGGGCGGGCAAGGGCTAGCCATAAGGCGTATTTCTACCGCATCAGTTTTGCTAGACTACAAAAAATTGACATAGGAACAACCTCTCTGTAGACGAGACTAATAGTAGACCTAGCCTCCCAGTACTACTAGCATTGTCGTAGCGATACACCTTGCTAGAAGCAAAGTTAATCAAATGCCATAGGTTTTAACATTATCGTATAACAACATCGATAACTTTGCCAGAATCAAAGATTTAACAAATTGCCATATCGCTAGTATCGTCGCAGCGATAAATTTGCTAGAAGCAAACATTGGCCGAGTTTCTTCTGCATGTGTTGCTTGAAGCGAAGCTATAATTTAGTTAAGGCATTAGCATCGCTATATATCATAACGCATCGCTTGAAGGGAAACTCAAACTTGTCTAAGGCATTAGCCTTGCCATAAGGCACAGCTTTGCCAGAAGTGAAGTTGACAATGGCCTATATTCACCAACTCATTAGCGTAGCCAGAAGCCAAGCTAATTATTGTCCAAGGGATCATTGTTTTAGCAAAAGCTACAAATTGGCTGAGGTCACAGCTTTGCCCAAGTAAAACTCATACTTGGCAGAGGTCAGACCCTCGTCGTAATCCAGAAGTATTAGACTCCTTGTAATGTCCGCAACATTAGCCTCGCCCAATGTTAGTTTTACTAGAGGCAAACCTAAATATTGGAAGAGGACTAGCGTCGTTGTCGCACCCCAGTACCAGAATATGGGGAACAAGGGTATGACACGGTCAGCTATGCACTGCGGAGT
>JANAVB010040999.1:27500-37281 GCA_029216955.1 Iris pallida | reverse complement strand
ATTCATGATTGGTGCAATTAATTGACTGGGTAAACTAGCCTTGCTTGCACATAGTAAGAGCTGAGGAATCCTTTATTGCATAATTCCAGGATAACTTGGAACTCACAGAGCAAGCCGTAGTAGTTGCATGGCCGTTTAAATTGATTTATTTGTGTGCGTACCTACTTTGTTACCTAACTGAGATGATCAGAATGTCAGGCATGACGGGCCAACTTCTATCCTTGTTTGGTTGGGAGGTTGGTTCGAAGTGTCGTGATGTTATGTGAATCCCAGTGGCAAGCAGAGATCTACTTATCATATTCTCTTATTACTGGTTTTAATTTTTCATATCGTGCTTCCTTGTGGTACTTGCTATTGGAGGTCTAACCTCTCTGGTTTTGCATGGCCAGATTTAGAGCCAGTTCCCGAGGACTCAGCTTACTTCCACCTCCAAGATGGTCAATACTAGAGGGATGATCGCAGGAGGACTCGAGTGGGTTCCTTGCTCCCCCACTCGTTTTTGTTATTTACTTTATACCTTGCCGTTTGGCACCGACATATTAGTCGGATTGTCTCGTACTTACTTTTACATAATTATAATTAAGTCAGACTGCAGCTGATAACAATTGTGTACACTTTGCTATATCATCTGGCTATGTTTTGTAAAGCCAGATATCAAGAACATTTTGACTGAGCGTTTGGGACGCCTTACTGCTTTATCTTACATGTTCTCTATTTCTGTTTCTTATTTGAATGATTGAGACAATAGATGTCCATAGTGAGACTTTTATGTAGTATGCACCCCCTCGTCTTTTAGACAGCATTGATCGTATTATCCGGTATTCATCTACCCGTAATACGTAGCTGGCTGAGTCATTCCCTCGCTCTCCAGTATTCTGGTTCTGGGGCGTGACAGCCTGTAGCTAGAAATCTCTTTATAACTACTGGATTATTCTAGTTATTAGCCTTAGTCAGTTTAAGTAGGTACCCCTGACCGTGGTACTCAGGGATCCATGCCCTAGACATGATGCAAGACAGTACTGATTTATTGTATAAACACAATCGTCCACGGTGTCCAGGTCATTCATTCTTGTCATATCATGCTAGCCGTCGCAACAGCTTTCAATAGTTCCCATCATGGTTGCTTGTCATGTCATGTCATGTCAGTTACTTGCCCTACCATGCCATGTACAATTATCAGTCCGGTCATATCAATCAATCCGTGATTGTCAAGTTCATGAAAAGTGCAAGAACATAGAAAGACAATCGGGTAAAAAGGGGCTCAAGGCTCTACGCTAGTAAACCTCTACGCTAGGCCAAGGTGCCCCAAGCATAAAGTGTCTTTACGCGGGCAAGAACAAGGTGAGATAGCTCTACGCGAGCAAGGTTACGCGTGAGCAAGACTCTACGCTAGCAAAATATTCCACGCAAGCGAGGCTCTACGCACGGGGCACTCTACGCTAGCGAGACTCTACGCAGCAGGAGGATCTACGCGAGCGCGAGTCTACACGAGCGGGAAGGCCCCTGCGTAGAGTTCAATTGAACTCGGCGTAGATCAGACTATGCTGGCACGTAATGCGTGTGCGTAAAAGGGGGACACTACGCAGGCACGTCAAAACGTGTGCGTAAAAGGGGAGAAATACTACGCTGGCATGTAAGAACGTGTGCGTAAAGGACTCATCTTCACCCCAAGGCCGAGACATGCAGCCTTGGGTCTCAAGAACTCCATCCCGGCCAAGACTTGGTGAAATTCAGCCATTCAAGAGCCAAAATAAAATCAAAATCCCTACTACATGGAACTCTCTATTTTGAAAACAACCAAGTTTTAGAAGATCAAAACCATGAAGATCAAAAATGCTAAAACTTAGATCTACATGAAATGAGCCATGGAATTTAAAAATGCTAAGTACTAAAAAGTCTTAGAATCTTGTAAGAAAGGCAATGGAACAACAAGAATTGAGTTCCTCCATGAAGTAAGTTGCACTTGTCTAAGCCTTTCTGGTAGGTGGAGAGAGTTAATGGAGGAAGGAGAAGAGTAAATGAAGAAGTGAATGAGGAGAGAGAAAGGGGTTGGTAGCTTATAAAGAAGGAATGGTGGTAGGTAGGGGTTTGCATGCTAACTCAAATCGAACCCAACCAAAACCAAGCCATGCCAATATCAAACCAAACCCAATGCATGCCAAGGCCAGGATAAACCACATGAACCAGAAAATGCTAACTAACTCATACTAATGCAAAATCCAAGACTAGCCAGTCAGGACAAGTCGAACCAGCCCAAAATAAACCAAGACAAGATTAAACCAGGATCAGGCTAAGCAAGACAAGTCTAACTACGGGTCAAAATTTCGTACACGTATACTGAAAATACGTATAACGGAAAACGGAGGTGACAACTTAATTGCTTAACCATATTCAAAAATATGATACAATCATTGGGCCAACATCATGAAAACATGTGTGTTATTGTGTATGAATTTAATAACTCCATGAGATATTTGGACATGGTTATTTATAGTTAGTAATAATAGTTTAGATAATTTACTCATATTATAAGTTTCTTGGTTAAATACTTAAAAGTAATTAATTAAATGTTTATAGGAATATTTGTAAAGGTAAACATTTATAAATGAACTTCTGTACATATGCCTTGTGTATCTATAAGGTTATATTTATGTACATGATTATTTTTATATATGAATTTCAGTCTAAAATCTAGTAAATTAAAATATCTATTTTAGGGAATATAAATATTATCAAAGATATTAAATTTCTATGTTTTTAGAACAAACCTTTAATTGCTTTCTAAATATTATCTACAAACATACATTATATCTATATTATTATTTAGAAGTGTTATCAGTGTAATTATAATAATCAAAATAAGTTTCTTAATATATATCGATTGTACGGAGGAAACTTTTTTTCATAAATAAATCCTAATAAGGACTTGATTAGATGCATGTGTGGTATGTGATTTTTGGTTGTCTGTCTTGGGCTCTAGTAGATTTTTTGAGGATTGTAGCAACTATAGTCCATGCCGATGTTTGGATACGACTTTTCATTTTCGTAGAATCAGTACGGATTGGACAAACTCCAGGCAAGTATACCTTGCCAACTTGTAAAGTATAGTTTATATGCATGTTCTCTACTTTTCGTTGTTTCTTTTTTTCTTATACTTTTATATCTATGTTATTTTACCATGTTTCTAGTTTTACTTTATCTTGTTTCTAGCTTACATACACATACCTAATTTTTTGTTATATTTTATTACATTATTAGCCTTCGTGTTCATATGTGTCTCGTGATAGAGTTGCCTAGTCTTACACCACTATTCCCTTGACTTGTGTATGACTTGATTTGAGTATGACTTGATTTGAAATATTTTATAGATTGGGAGTGCTTACTTTGACTACAATCTATATGATTGACTTGACCTTGATACTAGAATTTGCTACTTGATCATCTCGATTGGGAGTGCTTGTCTTGACTATAATTGAGATACTATAGATTGTGAGTGCTTGTATTGACTACAGTCTATAGGTTTTACCTGACTTACTGTTAGCTACGTCTAGTATTGCATGTCACTGTTTTAGTTTCTTTGTGTCTTAGTCTCCTTGTGTCTTAGTTATTTCTTTCATGACTATTTCTTATTTTTCCTACACATTTTATTGGTATATTTCGGCATGTATATTATGTATCTTGCTACTTCCCTTCTAAGAACCTGGTGATCTCTCCAGGTTAATGCTGAAATCTGATATAGGCATAGTTGGAGCTACGTCTTCAGGATCTTCATGTATCATTAGTTGATGCCATTTATTTTGTTCTTCCTTAGTTATTTCCTTTCTTAGTTCATAATATAGTTAATATTGTGGATGATGTTATTATGATTACATGGACACGTTTCTAATTTACACAGCTTATATGGATTTGAATCGGACTAAAGTCTGGTTAAATACGTAGCTAACATGTATACATATCCTAGTCCTACGTATTTTGGGACTGGGACGTTACAGACTTTCACTATTGTTACATTATAGTATTTGCAAGCTTATTCTTTTCTCGAGCTTGTTCGAACACGTGTATTACAGGGCGGCCGACTGTATTATATACCGTTTATTCTTGATGTTATTCCTTATGTGGATTGTGATATATTGAGTTATAGTTGACTTGACATTTTAGACGGATGTACTTGACCTCGAGATAGCGTATACGTATTCGAGAGGGACTGTAGTCCACTTGATACATAGTTGGCCTTTGCCACATATCCTACATATTTGGGACTGGGACATGACAGCTACGATTTGATTTGACCAGTCAAATAGTGTCACAGTCGTGCATATCCACCTTGGTTGAAGTACAACATCCCTCGAGTGTAACAACAAAGTCGAATCTCGATTTTGATTGTTGGATTTTGCGTAGCGAGCACGGGAAGTTGACTATCATGGACTTGATGTTGTATCTTGTTGCGAGTTCATAACAAGCCTTCCGTGCACAGTTAGATGTTAAGAGGGATCACAAATTTGCTCTGATTTAATAACTTAAAGTGCGTTCATGTCAGATTCTACGATATCGAGTCAGTATCTATGATCCACTTCAAATCTCAGTTAGATCCTACAGTCATATCTAATAACTAATACAACGAGTCAAATGCGGGTTGAAACTTAATGGGTTCAATTAGCCCTTTTAACTTATAAATAGGAAACAATTTGTTTGAATTTTTAAAAATGTTTCTAATTATAAAAAATAACTTAAACTATTTAATTTAATTCAAAATTTACTTTTATAGCCTCTAAAAAAATACCAAATGACTTCATACAAATTCCTAAAATTCTCATAAATAATGGGTCCACTAGGATACTCTAAGCAAAGTTTCACGGGGTTTCATGCTAAGGATTGAGAATGGTAAGTCTCGAAAATTTCTAAATATATGTTTTCATATGTTTTCTAGGTTTTTAATTCTAGAAAAAATCTTAAGTTCTCGAAACAAAATCTAAAATGGGTTTTACGACTTTTAAGGTCGTACTAGATCTCTCTAGAGACCGTCTAGGCTATGCGGTCTTGTTTAACAACTTCTTGGACTATAGGAAGGTCGTCTCATTACTCTAATAAATCAAAAAATTTACTAAAATCCCATTGTGCTTCTAATTAACCTAAATTAGGGTTCTTGGGAGGCGAATATTTACAACCAAGAAGACCATGAGTAAATAAGTTGTTCTTGATCTAACTGATGATAGGTCTTAGGTACAAAGATGATACGCCGATTATGGTCACTTGAAGTTACATGACGTAGTTGACCAATTATCCGCTACGGATGTCAAGTTCGACGACGAGGTACATTGACTTTGGTTGTTGAGTACTTTGCTAGACTCGTAGGAAAACGTGCAATTGTCTATATCACTTTTTCTTCTGAATGTATGGTTAGTTTGGAGTTTGATAAGAGTGTGGTGCTAGGTAAGAAGATGCACATGAAATATTTGGGTACATCATCATCACATTCTAATGTGTTTGCTTCAGAGAGTCGAGGGAGGAACAAAAGTAGGGGTCCAGATAACAGAGACAAGAGCAGAGAAAAGTCCAAATGTAGGTACAATGACTGTAAATGTTACCATTGTGACAAGAAATGAGTATGTCTTAGTTCTAAAATAAGTGCACTAGAAAGCTGGAAATAAAAGGAAGAGAACTCTATCCATCTTAATCTCTCATGGCCTAATTTATTTTATTTTGCCAGGACTATCCATGCTCTCTCCAATGTAGCCACATTCCTAGGTGGCTCAGTAATTCATATCTAACCTTATAAAAAATAATCAATTCTACATATTATATCTTGTCTATGCGTTGGCTAAACAAACCTAGGAGTTTGAAACATGCCAAAACTTATCATAATAAACAAAACATAATTGTTAAGTCTATTCGAACTAGTCTCCATGTATAAACCCATGCTTGCTTCCACAATTATAGTGCACATATCAAAACACCTTTGAGGGGTGATCCTATCCACAATGAAAGCACCCAAAATGGATCTCACATCATCCTTAATGGTCAAGTTGCTTGGGCTCACCCACTTCGCAAGTAAACATGATTATACAGACTGACAAGTTGGAGGTACCGATCGAACTCAACTGCAGTGAGGAAATGTATAACCTTTGTAGCTAGACGGATAGTTTCGAAATTGAACCGCAAAAAAAAGTGTAGATGTGTGTTTGTGTAAAAATTAAAATAGTGGATCTAAATGACATACAAAGTAACATGTATAAAATTTTTTGTGTTAAGTCCAATCTGGAGAGAAAAAAACAAGTTGGGGGGTTAAGTTGTGGATTAGTGGTATTGTACAACCAATAAAGACAGATGGGTCACCGTCCAGGCACCGATAGCGAGGCCATACCATTTGGAAGCCTACAATGGAAAATGACTATATATAGTGTTTGTAATAAACACCTGCGGTAATCTCACCTCTACTTAACATAGTCAGCTCTTGAGCAAGCGCCGCTAGATTAACGTAAGAATGCAATTTTACAAAGAACCTCGACTTCTTATTCCTAATTGCAAAAAACGTATGTGCATATATTATTGATCCTCCTCATTTTCGATTATAATTTCTTCAATACTTACAATATACTAAAAGTTGGTCGAGCTTAAATTGAGTAGTTCTAGATTACTCTTGAGTCGAACTAGATTGCTTGTGAGTTCTAGTCAAATTCAAACTTCAAACTTGTACACACCTTTGAAGAATTAAGTTTAAGTTCGATAATTATAAAAATCAGGTTAAGTGCAGCTTGTTTAGTATTAGTGCTTCTTGTCAAAAAAGGAGGAACTAAGGAAGTTAATGAAACCTTAAGCCCATCTTTCTCCACCTTAATAAGATGTCCCTAATGGCTCGTTTATTTTGCGGAAAGGAATGTAAAGAAAATTAATTTCTTATCATTTTTTTTTAAATTATAATTTTCATTGATTTTTTTTTGATATTTAGAAATGCCAAATAATTTAAAAAGGAAAGTAAATACTTCAATGTGAAAATTGATTGCTTACTTGGATGTATAAAATCATTTATCACATAATTTTTTCTTTTATTAAAAATCACTTTCCTTTATGCCTCAATTCTTTTGGCACCCAAACATAGAAAAGTAATCGCTTTCCTTTCACAACCTCATGATTTCGCGAACCAAATGAGGCCTAAGAGCATTAATACTAGGTGGAACTCAAAATGCATCTCGAGGTCTAAATCTCTAATACAAAAATAAATGTAAAATGAGTTGTGTTTATATAAGAATAGTAAACTCGAGATCCAACTGACATGAGTGGATATAGACCCATGTATTATATTTTTTTAAATAATATAAAATCTAGAATATAGAAATTGGGGTCTAGTCTTATTATTCTACAAAATGAGTTCTACATTCTGAATGTAGAAATTATGTGAGGCCCGGATTATAGCTCACGTGGCTGGGAGGGAACCATCATGGAACTCTAATGGAATCTTACTATTCTACAAAATGGGCTGCTACATTCTGAATTTAGAGTCTACAAATTCTAAGATTGGGGGTTTCTATCTTTCCTATTTCTATATTAGAAATTCAATTTAGAAAAAAAAAATCTCCCAATGATGGTTTCTATTTCAATTTCTATGCTATATTACGGTGTTTCTACATGTAGAAACTCTCATATAAAATTTTCATCTCTTATACCAATTAATATCGAATCTCATTTCATTAAATTGATCATTTTATTTATTACCACATATGATATAAATGGAGAACCATTGGATGTAATATCTACATCAATAAGGATATTATTTTTTTAAGTATAATGATAAGTACGATCTCAATTTTAGAAATCTCCATTGGAGGTGGCTTAAGCACTTGCTATCAGCAAGCAACTTAGGGGGTGTTTGGTTCAAGTTTTGGAGGCTTGGGAATGGGTTCTAAATTCTTTATCCAGGTTTAGTATATCTAGGATTGAGAATGAGGGAGAACTATAAGAGGGGCTTCATATTCCCATTGATGTGGGAAAGTTATTTCCAAGCCCCCAGGAATAATTTTACTTTTCTAGGATTGTTGTTTGAACGGTAATACCCTCCTTTTAATTTCAAAATTCCAACTCTATCCCAAATATGTGAATTTAGGTAATAAAAGTGTCACGACCCGCACCCGCTAAAAGGGCACGTGACGCGACAACGCCCAGCCCTCACCGAAAAATCGGCGTGGAACGCTGTGGATTTTTCTACTTCTAAACAGTTTATATATATAACAAAAACCTGTCGAGAATATGGTCAACTCCGAATGAATATATATACGAGTACTCAATCACGACTCTAAGATAACAAAGTAAAGACTGAAATGAAAAGACAACAAGACGATAAAATAATATATAACCTGTCCAGTCCAACACAAAGAATATATACAAGTCCAAGTCTCTAATACAGTCCATAGTAATAACAGACTCAAAAGTAGCTGGAGACAAAGTCCAGTATAAAAGACCTACTCTAACTAAGCAAGGGGTAAGGTCTCGCCAGGCGGAGCTAAGCCCTGCTGGACCAAAGTCTCCAGGTCTAGGCCCACTACGTCATCCGGACCGTAGTAGGTACTGTAGTCTCCCTCATCTGCATCTGTAATATTTTCAACATATCCTGTCAGGATGGAACGAGTACAATCTACTAACAACAGTTCACAAGATATGACAAAAGCTATAAGACTGTAAATAGAGAGTATACACAAGAAAATCATGGAATGTACATGTGAGTATCATGGCAAGGTAAGCTGTAAAACTAGAGCTAGAACAAGGCAAGTAAACTGATCATGGCATGTACAAGAATCATACATCTAGGTGTGTGAATACTAGCTACAACATGTGGCCGGATTGGGTCTGCACAAGGTTATGATCAGCCAATCCTACGTGGAGTGTAGGATTGGTAGCATTCAAGGTCTACAAGAATAAACAAGGTGGGTAATGACCACACATCTACACTAGTACTCCCCGTCCCCGACTGGTAGAGTGGATCCAAGCAAGACACGTTATGACACGAGATTCTACGAGAAGGGAGCAAGTCTCCTCGAGAATCGGTGTCTATATACTGCACAAGAACTACAAGGGGCTTGCACAAGATATACCAAGATAACGAGAAATAATATCTCATGTCGGGATCCATGAATACCAATCTGTGTGACCAATGTGTCGAGAACAAGCATATCCACACTAATTACATGAATCATAACAATCATTATAAATTGGAAAAGTGTCAGAGAATGTACTCGCCTGTAGTATAATATGGTATGTCAACCGGAGCAAATGCAGCGTCTCGAGGACCTATAGAGAACAAGACGTATCAATACTCAATCTAGGAAATAAAGTCAAATCAATTTAAATCCTATTAAGTCATTCTAGGTCAAGACATGTCAAACTAGACTGTACGAGGTCAACCTAAGTCATATTAGGTCTAACTGGGTCAAACTGGGTCAATGCAAGTCAAACGGAATCAATCGGGATCCATTTGAGTCAACAGTTAACTTTTTGGTCAATCGGTCAACTCTGGTCAACCGTGGTCAACTGTGTTCAACCCTAGGTCAACTCTAGGTCATTGGTGACTAACAGTTGACTTTCGTTCAACTGCACAAGTCAAATGGAATTTGGGACTAAATTGGGTAAAGTGTTGACCCATAGTTGACTTTTTGCCTAAAAAGTCAACCGTGGTCAACCGGGGTCAAGACTAGGTCTAGACGGCTATTTCTATCCATTACCAACCTCTACAACCCATATCCAAGTCCATCTTGGACTTCGAAACTCTTGGCCATAGGCCAAATTCCTATTT
>JANAVB010040999.1:0-25000 GCA_029216955.1 Iris pallida | reverse complement strand
CAAGCTCACTCACACTCTCACCAACACTCTCATGACACAAACACCACCACCACCACCAATCTCTACATACACACAAATACATATATATATATATATATATATATATATATATATATATATATATATATATATATATATATATATATATATATATATATATATATATATATATATATATATATATATATATATACCACTCTCAAACACACACACCACCCTCTCACACTCTCTCACACACACTCACACAAGCACACACACACTCCCTACCACTCTCACACACCACCACCAATCTCTCATGACACCAATACATATCAATATACATATATATACCTACACATATATATCTACATATATATAAATATACCACTCTAGTTAGAAAACCCCCAAATAAATCTTCTAACCTAGATTTTAGGAAACCTAATAAATTCTAGAGGCAAAGTGTGGAGAATCACCTCATCTACAACTATTGTGAAGGAAATAAATGAATTAGAGGAATTAATGGAGATTTATGAGCTTACCTAGGTGTAGGTCTTTGCTTGGAGGAAGAAAGCTTGAAGAAAGAAAGAAATTAGAGAGAGAGAGAAGAGTTTGATTTCTTAATGAAGAAGAAAAGGGGGGGAAGCCTTGTCATGGCCGGCCATGTGGGGGGGGGGGGGGGGGGGGGGGGCTTGGTGGGTTTCGGTGTGGATCCACTAAGCCTCCAACCCAATAAACTTAGTTTGGTTCGGTTCGGATTTGGTTCGGTTTGATTTCTAAATACTAATTAAGCTCTAAAAATGACTAATTAAGCCATGGAAATAAGATTTATAATTTCTAACCTAATTAGGATGGTATGTGGGCCAAGTCCAGCTAGTATGTGGGTCCCACTAGGGTCCAGGCTACCCGGGTCTCCAATTTGAGTCCGAATTGGATAAAATCCAAACCAACCCAAATAAATCCCAAAAAATCACATAAAATCAAATAAAATTACTAAAAATAATAAAACTTAAAAATGACGAAAATACCCCTAATTTGAAAACTGGGAGTGACAAAAAGCATCATAAAATTAATGAAAGAGTATCTGATGGAGAACTTGGATTTTTCGGTTACTTTGAATTTTTTTAGCTTGTTTGTTAGGATAAAACAAAATAAAGAGAATTTTATCTCTTGAATTGGTTAGGAATTAAATTATCTTATAGATAAGAACTTAGAGATTTATTTTATCTTTTTTTGATTGTTTTGTAGCTTCTAAATAGTTTGTAATTTCATAAGTTATGGATGGAAGAATTGAGAATGAGAAATCTATTTTGAGTTTATATGGTGCGATGCCAAAACTTTAAAGTGGTTCTCACTATCAACGTGCTTCTCCGCTTTCGACGTTGACATCTTCAATGGTACTAATCATATTATTATTTTGCTTTTCTATTATAATTATTGAGACAAATTTATAATAGTTGTTGTTCACTCTTCAATTAAAGCCTCCATACCCAAATCTTCTCAAATCTCTAATTTTATACTAATAGTTTATTTTTGGGTCATCGTCCCACATCAAATTGGTATCAAAGACAAATCCTGGTTAAAAATAGTTCAAGAATGTCTACACAAAAATTTTCGCAACAACTTTGTGCAATAATTGATAATATATATATGATAATATGCTTGCTGAAATCAAAAAAGTGTTTGAAGAATTTTCCAATAGTAATAAAGTAAAAAAATTATTGCTAACAATGATCTTATATACATAAAAAATTCATTAGTATAACCTATGGAGTATGTCATAAACGAATCAGAAGTTAAATTCAAGTTCGAGTCTACGCCACTAGTAATAAATTTTAAAAATTGTAAGTCTAGATTTAAACCATTAATAAATTTTGAGTGTTATATATCATCATTAGAAGAATTAAATCGGTTATTTGATGAAACCAATAAATTTAAAAAATGTATTAAGTTACCTAAATATTTTGAACATGTCAAATAATTGCATCTGTAAACAATTTCTATTATATATTTGTTACAAATAATTGTAATAGTTTGCAAGAAATAATAATTGATTGTATGGATGATCATTTTACGTGGCAGTCCTAATTCACAGTAAGTGAAATAAAGGACTGCCCAGTTTTATGGCAGTCCTGACTGTATGCAGGACTGCCAGAATTTCTGGCAGTCCTAGTTTTCATTTGCTGTAAAGTAGGACTGCTACTATTTCTGGCAGTCCTAACAGTTTGTAGGACTGCCAGAAAATTAAGCAGTCCTTGTTTGCACTTGTTGAACAACAAGTCCATTACATGGTTGAATAAATTTATGGCATAATTTCAATCTTTGCTAATTAAGATTCAATATTTGTAGTCACAAACCGAGTCCGAAGGAGAAGGATGTTGAGGCCGGGCCTAAAAGAAAACGTCCTACCGCATCAGAGTGGAAGGCACGTGAAGCTGGGAGAGTTTTCGAGAAACCGATAACAATCAGAGAACCAGAGGCACCCTCTCAGATAAGAACACATGGAACAAAAAAAGTTGTAACTCGTTCAAAGCAACCGATGACTCGTCCTGATGATTCATCCGATGATGATGATGTACCCATTGGTCCAAAGAGAGATGACATTGGATCCGGGCCTTCTCATGTAGCCGAGGAAGATGTGAGCCCAATCGATTTCTCTCTGTCAATCGAGAACCACATTGCTTATGAAATATGGAAGGATACGGCAAGTTGATTACGTTAAATATAAATCAACTATTCAAAATAATAGTTATATTTAATATTTAAAAAAAATTTATCTTGTTTTATTTGCAGAAAAGCTCGCACCTTTTGAGGGTAATAAACCATGCGAAGATGTGCAGTACGTAGGAATTTGATGAATTGAAAGAGAGTGTGAAGGCCAAAATCACCCCCACCGGATTAGAAAATTTGGCAAAATACTCGTATAAGATATTGGACAACGCACTGATTTCTGCATTTGTGGAGCGATGGCATCCAGAAACCAATAGTTTCCATCTCGCAGACGGAGAGATGACGGTCACCCTTGATGACGTCCATCATATTTTGGGACTTAGAGTTGATGGTTGTCAAATTTCGATAGATTATTCTGAGGGCGACTTTGAGATGTATGATGAGATGGTGGAATTGGTCGCCAATACTCTCGGGGTTGAGGCAGAGACTTTTGTCACTATCCCCGAATTTAAGAATTCGTACGGAGTTTCTTTAAGTTATTTGAGGAATACATTCAATGATGATGAAGAAGATGAAGACGACGACGACGACAACGACGATGCTGATGACGATGTAGTGGCCCGGGGATACATGCAGTTCATCCTAGGGGCCGTCGGTATTCCAGACAAGTCTGGAACCTCGATACATGCAAAATATCTAAACAGTTCACGAACTTGGTCACTATGGATCAAATATCCTTCGGAAGTGGTATACTAGCACATCTCAATCGCGAACTTGGTGATGCATCTCGAGTCAGGTCGAAGACAATAGCTGGTTGTCAAACTCTGCTCCATGTAAGCAAATAACATCGTACTTTGTTTATAGGTAATATAAAATTATGTTGATAACGATGATATTATTCTATTTTATATTTTCAGGCATGGATATACGAGCATTTCCCTACGCTTAAGAGGGCTACTCTTAATAGAGATTATGATGAGCAGATGCCTAGAATGTGTAAGTGGAAGTCGACTAAGATGGATACCAAACATCCACATACGTTGGCTACCCTACGTGTCACACTTGAAGATATGAAGGCAAATGAGGTGAAATAATACTAACTTAAAGTAGCATTTACTTATGTTTCACTCTAGTATTCCACATTAATTGGTAACTTCTTAAGTAATGATTACTTATTATAGATTATTTGGCATCCATATCGGGATTGCGAAATACTATTCGTCATGTGCAAGCAGTTATACTATTTCAAGGTCTGATAGCTTGTCAGAAATTGAGGAGCCTCACATGCCAGATAGAGTGCTTCGTCAGTTTGGCTACGTATAAACTATACCGAGCACATTGAATTTGAGGACTACTTTAAAAAGGAAGAAACCATTGAACTATGTCCCGTCGGACTACCGTTGGGGCTCATATTTCTTCACTGAGTGGCAACGTTATGTTGTCAGTGAAACCAAACGAAATTCGATGGTGGAGATGTGGGATTGTAGTGAGGACTATATGGAGTATTATGTGGATGTTAGACTTGCTATGATGTTGAACCCTGATAAGCGAAGTGCTAAAGCGCTGGTAGCAGCCCCTCTACCATCCAAGTTAGCACTGTATGATGCACTACAGAAGATAATAAGTGTAATTTGTTGAATTAACCCCTTATAAGCGAAGTGCTGAAGTGCATGTGGCTAAATTTATCATTTTTTATCATGCAGGCTTCCAAAGTTAAAAAATTGGGGAAAAGTCTCATCCAATGCAAAGGCGAGAACTATGTTGATGTTGGTACCCAGATGCAAAATATCGCAGCTGATTACCCATTTCTCGAAGAGGAGCGTCGCACGAAGATGCGATAGAAAAAAAAATGACTCTGTAGTTTGTATTTGAAGACTTTGTGTGTCGTGAATGTTAAACCTTTATAGTTTGTTGTACTAGATTTTGTGTTGAACACTTTCTGTGTCGACCTCCGTTTATTGCATATCATATTTGCTTATCATTTGTGTATCATATTTGCTTATCATTTGCGTATTATATTTGAGTATCATATTCGTGTCACTTATTGAGTATCATATTTGCTTATCAGATATGTAAATAGAGACTGTGAAGTAGGACTGCCAAGAAACTGGGTAGTCCTTACTCACCGCAAGTTTTGAGTAGGACTGCCCAGTTTTCTGGCAGTCCTCTGTATATAGAGGACTGCTAGAAAACTGGCAGTCATACTCTGTAAAACCCCTTATAATTTAAAGGAATATTTAAATTATTTTTGGATTTTATTTAATTCTAATTTATTTTTATCTTATTTATATTATATAAAAGGACTATAGCCATGGTTGAGTTTGAATATGCAAGACGACTAGAAAGTATGGCATGCCTAGCATAGTCGGGTGCTTTAACTAGTATGCTAGCCATGTTAGGAATGCCATGGTCATATTGTAATCTCTTGCATATTAACCATTCAAATTATGGCACAAGTTATATTTTTATTTAATTAATTAGTTAAAAAGTCTTTATGACATTTTAGGAGACCCGGTTGTACCAAACCTTCCCAAACCTCTTCCAAGCCAAACCCAACCCTATATAGTCATGTTGGACATTAATAAATTTTAATAATTACATTTATTTGTATTTAATTCAGATTTTGTAGTGTAATTATATAGATAGAATTAAATAGTTCTATATTAGGAAACCCCTTTTAAATCCTCAATTCAATCAACTTGCCAACTCACCAAACAACCAAATCATGCCAAGTGGGCCCCCCACCATGCTAATTTTGGCCAAGCAACCCCCTATGGCTGAATGAATCAAATTAAATAGGATTTAAATCCAAGATTGCTTAAAATTTATTTAAGGATATGTTTAAATATTCCAACTTATCCCAAACCTTAACCAAATCCTAATCTTTCTCTTCCTCACATTTGGCCAACCAAAACCCCTCTTCCTCTCCATAATTTTGGCAGCAACAAACTTCCCATAGCATCTATACATCATCTCCTCCATTGCACATCTTTCTATCCTTCACAAAAACTCATCTCCTTCACCATACATCCCCGAAACCTCTCAAAACAAACTCTAAAAACTCCATCTCCCCCATCCAATCCTCTATAGACATTATCAACTCTCACATACTCACCAATAGAGGATTAGCAAGCGAGGATAGCGGAAAAGATTGGAGCTTTGGTGAAGAGAAGTCATCATCACCCTTTCTAGCAATGATCTTTGGTAAGAACCCAAATCTTTTTTTCTAAAAACCTTTGCTAAAATTCTGTAGAAAATATGTTATTAATTTTATATAAATCATATTTTGATGAATTCTTTTAGGTATAATCATCCATAAAGGTGTAACGCCCCAGTCCCAAAATACGTAGGACTAGGAACGTAGACATGCCAGCTGTATTCATACGAAGTATACTCCAATATATGGAAATCCTCGTATAAATACATAAGCTGTAAATGCAGTAGAACCATACTAATCTCATCCACAAAAAATATATGAATAAATGATATCATATAATCAACCATGAAATTTTCACTTGGTACATGTAGTTGGGCGGAGACAAATCTACTACCAACGATGAAAAGAAATACATAACCAAAGAAAGATTTTAGCGAGCGAAGCGAAGACGATCCAAGTGCAATCATCCTCGTAGAGAAGCAATGATCACGGCGAGAGCTAGAACACCTGCGACAAATAATAGCACACACCTGGCAAGACAACCAGGTCCTCAGAGGGACGTAACAAGACACATAATATCATGCCAATAACTGAATAAATAAAGCTCAACAGAAAACTACACAAATAAAGGTCCTTAACCATTCTAGGTGTTAATGCATTTTGAAGACAACGTTCCACACAAGGGCTCTCGAAGCTAGAAACACGGCGCGTTAGCGTTTCAACCAAGTCACTAGTGGCGTCTAGAGAAAAGTAAATGCACGGCCCATTAGCACTCGAACGAGAACTAAGGGGCGTCTAGAGGAAAATAAATGCACGGCCACTAGCTTCTTGAGTGAGTCACTAACGGCAGCTAGAGGAAAGTAAATGCACGGCACATTTGTGTTTCAACCGAGGCGCTAGTGGCATCTAGAGAAAAGTAAATAAATGCACGTCCACTAGTCTCTCGACTGAGTCACAAATGGCATCCAGAGAAAAGTAAAGGTGTGAAAGCCCCTGCGCCTAATAACTGTCTCCACCCTCCCCATGCACTACTCGTGCTGAATCCACACCACGATATTTCTAATAACCGCTAAGTCTTCTAGACAACTATAACTATTTAGCAGTTATTGCCTAACGCACGGCATGTGCGCATTTCAGGCATTGTTGACTAATAAAATACAAGTGTTGCATCAAATGTCTATAGTCAATACAAGTGATTTTAGATTATGAATACTGGTGTTATTTGCAATGCTCTCTTAAATTTTCCTAATTATTTTTTATTTCACTTTAGTGAATTCGATAAATGACGCACTTCCTCTTGCTATACGTATCCTATTTATGTTATTATTTCTCCATGATTTTAGTGCAAAATGGTGAACAAAATGCAAAGTAAAGAGCATAATTAAGCTTGGCAAAAAAAAGATTGAACATAATTAACCTTGGCACATAAAAAGAGTTAACATAGGAAAGAAAAAACCCTAGATATATTGAATCTAGACTAGAGGCTGAAACCCTAGATATATTGAATTTGGGAATGCTAGACCGCTGTGGGGGATCGAATCAGCGAAGAGGGGAAGAGAGAGAGAGGGCGGGGGACGGAGGGATGGGACGGGGGGCGGAGGGAGAGGGAGGGGAGAGGATTGCTGACTTTAATGGCGGGGGATCGGGGCTTGCGACGGATGAGAGAGCTGTGAGGGGGAGAGAGAGAGAGAATTGGAGAGAATAGATGAGAGAGCTGTGGAACACTTTTTTTAACCACAAGTGAGTAGTGGGTGTTTGTTGATCATAAATTAAAACACTTCCAAAGTGTACCACAAAATATAATAAATATTTATTTTTAGACAAAATAATTTTAGGAACATATAATAATTGTGGAACGGATAATATGTGTTCCAAAAGCTAGGAACGTTTCTTTACCGTTTCAAAACCAAAAAAGCTTAATGTTTCAAATTGGCTATTTTGGTGTAGTGGTTGTTACAAAATATACTTTATATAGATATATATCTTACATTTTATTGGTTTATTTATGTTGGCATATTTTTGGCTTATCGTGTCCACTTTAACGACGACCGAAATGGTTGAATGAGCCTTTAGCGAAACACAAATGCTACTAGGTATTCTCATACGTTGAGGCGTAAGATATTAGCAACATGTAATTGCTTGACCAAATCTGAGACTCTATTTGTCCCTACCTTGCGACTTTAGATTATTTTAGATTTTGTAGAACTTGTTACTTGGCGTTTGTATTTTAGGTTCGGGGCACTTGTGCCTTCTGACTGGACTGCTTTCCGGCTTTTAGAAGACCGCAACAATGTAGATTAGGATTTTTATTATTCTTTATTTATTTTTCATAAATGTGTTGTAAAGGCATAAGTCTATTTTTTTTCCTTTCTTTTCTGAGCCTTGTATTGTGTAGCTTAGGAGTAGTTTTTTTTTTCTGTGTGTAATTTTGATAGTAGAATGTTCGATATCGCACGTTAGCTTTATTTATAAAATTAAATCAAAAATATTTATTTTATAAAAAGAAAATAAAATTTTCTCACATTAATTAGAATACCTTTAAATTCAAGTTTACTATATCAACAATTTCACGCTTTTACCACTAAAGAAAAAGATATAGTTTTATATATTGTATAAACACAAGGTTTTCAAAAATAAATGGAGATGCTACTCTTTACAAACAAATTGCAAACTTACTTTTATACAAGTTGGCAATTAGTATATAAACGACGTTAGAGTTAATCGTTGGATAATTGTTAAGCAAGAAATTAACTAGAACCAATATTAGAGATTGCAATTAGAACACCATAGAAATGGTTATATTGGAACTAAGACGTCCTTTTAATTAAATGTAGGGTTTCGAGAACTAGACTGAGATCCTAGCTACTTACCTCCATCTTCCACTTTACAAACTCAAGGCAAGTACACTACTGGATTTTGGTATTTTTCTTATTGTATATTGACACATTACACCATGGAGTTCTTCTCTATGAACTCAAATATTGACTCAGGGTATTGGGGAGTAGTGTAACACTTGTGACCAAACCCCCTTTAGAATTATTGTGGATAGCTGAAGCCACACTTACACGTGTGCCGAAGCCAAATCGTATGATAGAATACAAATTGAATCTACCAGCCGGTCACAAGTGTCTACCTATTCAAATCACATTTGTTTCATTGCATGAAATATTTCAATTATTTTCTTGCATCAAATATTTAAATTGTTTTCTTGCATCAAAATATTTCAGTTGTTTCAAATATGTATTTTTCAACTATTGCTTAAAATGCTAGAGTTTGGAATTTTGTACTTTTTTATTCCTGACTGGAAATCCCATTTTTCACCATAGGCGAGTTTGAGGACGAAGAGCTATTCTTCAGTAGCTACTATGACCCCAATTTGTATCCCGAGGAACCACTGGATGAAGAGCTATTCTTCAGTAGCTACTATGACCCCAACTTGTATCCCGAGGAACCACTGGAACCAACTTTAGAGAACACTGCCCGGAGGCACCTGAATCGGCTACTTAGTTAGCCTGGAGTTATTTAGTTTATTTGCTTTAGTGTTTCCTTCAGCATTGTATTTGAAGTTGTAAAGCTTATTACAACTTAACTTATTTTAGCTTAGTTTTTTCCTCCAGCTTCGGCTAGCACTTGTATGCTTTGAATTGTGAATAAAAGTTTTTTTATTTTCGTAAATTTAGATGTTGTGACATGGAGTTCCACTATTGATCAGACAGTTTACTATCGCCGTCTCACCACGGTGTAGGCTGGACATGATTCGACTTGACCCAAATATCTTGGGATCGGGTCGTGACAGCCATCTATCGAACTCACTGCTCAACTCACTGCTCAGCTTCGACCAAAGACTTAAGGGATTCTAGTGATACATATACTAAGTTTCAGGCCTAGAGGCCCAAGCCCATTTATAGTTATCGATGGTACAGTCCTGTAGTCGTCCCAGACCCCCAACATCCTCATATAACAAGCATATGGTCCCTCAATGTCATTACCATTCAAATCAAGAGATACACCCAATCAACTCGCTTAAGTATGGAAGAATATGTTGATGCTACCCTCAGACTCTATATATTTTATCGAGATACAATACATTTGGTTATTCTTCGTCTTAAATTACATATGATATAAATACATTCTTATCACCATCATCACATAATAAGCACAAAAGTCATCGATAATTGTCGATTAAGGTCTAACATAGTCTAATGTTCTTCCTCATAGGGTACGCACATAATTATACCTTAAATACTGCCAAAATTTTACCTTACTGTATCTTGGGTGTTGAAATGGCACCGAGGATTACCCTGCCCCTGGCGTTTGCTCGTGCATGCTGGTGAAAATTAATACAACTAGACTTATAATAAATATCCTAATCAAGAGAAGGAGATAGTTGATCAAGCCAAAGACTTGTTCCGAGATTGCTGGTGGTGCTAAAGCATCATCACATATGCTCATCACCTTCAAGCTCAGCGACCAACTTTGACTGTAAGACCAACGTTGTTGACCCCGTCACTTCCGTCTTGGATGTTGCTTTCACAAGATTCATGTTGAACCCCAACCAACATGTCAAATCACTCATTTGCTCTCTTCTCATAGTTTTGTCTAGCATGTAAGCTAGTCGACGAGATCATCACTGAGTTTATATTAATTTTTCTACATTTTTTTACAACCACACTACTTTATTATAATGAATTACTTAATTGTAATTTTTTTAATATATTTATAGTTTATAATGTAGAGCTATTTGGATTAAGATTATAATGTTCATTGATATGTTCTAATCCAATGACAATACTAATTATAATAAATTGATTTTAATAGCTAGTATAATTTCTAAAACAATTAGTTAATATTAAATTAAAAGCACATGAATAATGTGTTAGAATAACAATTTCAATAATTATAAGAATCATTATATTTTGACTTGAAAACTCTCAAACCCACATAGTATTTTTAAGTCCAGATTGGTTAATGCTATCTTAACTGGGGATTTTGGAAACATACGGTAAGTGTGGTTCAAAAGAAATGGATATTATCTTGATTACGAAAACACACCTGGTTAGTACTAGTCACGTGCATATGCATTACAAATTACTCGTAAAAAAGATCGTCTAATATTGTTGAAAATAATTTAAATTAGGATTGATTATATATATATATATATATATATATATATATATATATATATATATATATATATATATATATATATATATATATATATATATATATATATAATCAATCCTAATTTAAATTATATATATATATATATATATATATATATATATATATATATATGATTTGAATATATTTAATTAGGATTTGTTGTAGATATGTCTATCTTTTATTTAGGATTTGTTATAAATATGTTTATTTTAATTATATGTTGCATGTAGTTAGTTAATTTCAGATAGTTAAGTTATTAGTTAATTTTTAATATCATTTAATTATCCGAGGATATCTATGCTGCTTAGACGGTTTATGTCATGACCCGATCCCAAATTATTGGGTCGAATCGGATCATGTCCAGCCTGCATCGTTGTGAGACGGCGGCAGTAAGCTGTTTCTATATGCAGGTATTCACAACTACATTTATTTGTATTTGTCACAACACGAATTTACGAATATTTAAAAACTTTTTATTCAACAATTGAAAAGTACAAACTGAAACTGAAAGTACTAAAATAAAATACTGAAATCAAAATCTACAAACTCTAACACAATAAAACTAGATAACTGGAAAACAACTAGCTAAACGGTCGGCTCATCGGCTTCTGGTTCTGCATCCTCCAAGGGAGACTCTGGCAACACCACAGGATATAATACCGGATCATAGTAGCTATTGTACAATAGCTCAGCATCATCAACATTACCTATTGGGGGGAATCCAGTTAGGAAAGGAGCAAGTATGAGTACATAATCCGACATTCTAAATAATAATGGAAAGTTGCAATTTTAAATAGTTGAAATACTTTAAACAATATTTTTCAGCAATTCAGCATTCGAAACAATGTGATTTGAATAGGTAACGTCTATGACCGGCTTGGGTTGTACAATAGCATCCTAGCGATGCGATACGGCTTATCTCCGTGTGTAAGAGGGGTAAGCTCGTGCAATAATGCAATATGAGGGTATTGGTCATAAACGCTACACTACTCCCCCAATATCCCCCCACAATCAATAATCGAATTCAATGAGAGAGTTCCGTGTAGCAATGTGGTTTAAGCATGCAACATGATAATTACTAATTAAAATGCAAGAAAACATAACTGTAACTTGCATCTATTTGTATGACTGGATCGGGATGTCGGTACCGGAAAGGAAGTCAAGTACGTCCTCGAAATCCTACAGTTTGAGAATTCTGACTTAGAACCATAGAGGAAACCATATCTAGGTGTGCTAGTTACAATTTCTAGAAACAGACCCTAGTCAGGTTTTAAGCTATTAAATTAATCTACCGAAATCCGTTTAACGTCGTAACTACATTTGTTATCAATTAATTAATCGAATAAGCCTGTTACTGGTTTAATTGGGGAAGATAGCAATTATCGATTAATTGGCAAAACTTTATATTTTAATAATATATATATAAAACTAAATTTCTTTAAGTGATAAAGCATGGACTTGTTAACTTACTAGTAATTATCCATTTTACTTAATATGAGAAATCCTTAATAATTTTTATACAAAATAATTAATACCCAATTATAATTTATACGTCTAGCTACGCAAATAACCAACTCAGAAAAGAAATAGAAAATCTAAGCTACACAATTCAGGGCCACAGAAAAATAAAGAAAAGCTGGGCTTATGTCCTAACAACAAATTAATTAAATAAAATTAATAAGGCTGAGGCGAGCTCTGAGTGCCGTGAAGCGGTCCAATCAGAAGGTCGAGGTGTAATGTCCCAAATTTGTGATACGTATTTAGTGTACGTATATGTGTTTTGGACCCATATTTTATTTAGTCATGATTAGTTATCTTAGTTTATTTTGCACTGGCTTGGTTTTATTGGCATTGATAGTTTAAATGGTTTTAATGGTTCATTGGTTTATTTTGGATTAGTGAGGCTTGGTTTATTCCTTGGTTGGTTCGGTATGGCTTGGTTTTGTCTTGGTTCATCATGAACCAATAGGAGAACCACCTACCTACCACCACCACTACCATTTATTAACCCCCCCACTTCCTTTCTCTCTCTTCATTAATCATCTTCTTCTTCCTCATTTACTTCCTTACCTACCAGAGAGAGGGAGAGAGAGGTCTAGGCAAGTGCATCTTGCTTCGTAGAAGAACTCCAATTTTATTGCTTCATTCTCTTCCTTACAGCATTTTAATTTACTTTAGTACTTGGCATTTCCACTTTCTATGGCTAGATTCTTGTAGATCTAAGTTTATACTATTTTCGGATTTTTTGGATTTTGATCTATTTTATCGTGTTATTATCAAGTTCTGATGGTTCCATGTTGTAGAGCATTTCGTTCTGCCCTATTTTGACCTATGAAAGTTCGGATTTGGACTCTGGATGAAAGGTTCATGGAGCTTGGGAGCCATGGCTTGAAGAGTTCTTCTCTTCGGAAGGAAGGAGAAGAAGAACTGTTCACAGCCGCATGAACTTAGCCGCATAGTCTTTATGCGGCAAGTTTCCTTCCTGCCGCATAAGCCTTGCTGCACTGTTTAGTCACATGGCCTATGGCGCAGGGACTAACTCCTCAGACGCATGAAGGTTTAATCCTCGGCCGCATGAACTTTCAATCCCAGTCGCATGACTTAGAACCATTATTTTAGCCGCATGTGACTTAACTCGGGCCGCATGGGTTTGATTGGTTCTTTAGTCGCATGAACCCTTGATTGAATCCCAGCCGCATGAAGACCCGCCCATTCCTGGCCGCATGGACTTCTCTCCTAATTGAGCCGCATATGCGCCCATCATTCCCTAGTCGCATGAACTTGCTTCCTCCCAGCCGCATGCGCCCTCGTCCCCCTGGCCGCATGCGCCCCATTTCATCCTGGCCGCATAAGTTCTTGCTCCCGAGCCGCATATGCGCTCGTATCCCCTGGCCGTATATGCCCCTCCCGTCCCTCTGGCCGCATGGGGATTGGCTTCCTAACCGCATGCGCCCTTGCACTTCCAGCCGCATGCGCCCCCTTGTCTTGGCCGCATGGGATCCAGTGACCCTGGCCGCATGCGCTCTCCTAATTGGGCCGCATGTGTCTTACCCTTTCCTGGCCGCATATGCCTGAGCCGCATGATTTCCAATAGCCCTGTGTACTATTATTTTATTACTATTTGCCCATGTCTTGTAACCTCTTTATTATATATTTTTACGCTCATTTTATATCCTTACGTCTTTTGTCCTGAACTTGATTGACATGATTGAAATGATAACTGATATGACATGATAGTGGCCCGCCATGGCGTACTCCTGACAAAGTACACTTGGCATGATAACCTGACCTGATATATCTTGAACAGCTGTTACGACGGCTACCTGACATGACCTGACCTGTATAAGTAACCTGGACACCGTGGGCGATTGTGCTTGTACAAATAATCCAGTCTTGTCTTGCATCATGTCTAGGAGGGGACTCCTGAGTACCACGGTCAGGAGTACCTACTGAAATGGACTAAGGTTATTGACTAGTATAATTCACAAGACATGAGGAGATGTTTCCCAGTTACAGGCGATCCCGTTATCCCGGCTGCAAATGTTTGGACTTGTAGCCTGCCGACGAGTAGGGCACATTTCCAGCCCACTGTTATGTGGGGCACCCACCATTGTCACTTAAATGATTGAACTCTATTGTCACTCTAATGCATTGTACTCTCTAAATTGTCACTATAATGTTCGCTTGGATAACCTGGATAGCTGCAGGGCCTGTGACTACTTGGAGCATCTCATTGCATCATGCTAGTAACTAGGACTGTGATAACCCTAGTTAGTTAATGTAGAAAGCCGTAGGCAATGATTGGCCGTGATTGATTGGATGGAGTCTAGTCCAGTATAGTATTGTCTAGAAGTGATTTGATTGCAAGATTGTACCAGAATGATTGAATTATTGTCACTCTAGATTGTTACTATAATGATTGTACTCTATTGTCACCCTAGCGTATTGTACTCTTGATTGTCACTATTATTATTGTACTCTCTCTCATTTTCACCTTAATGATTGTCACCTTTAGCAATAAATGATCAGAGACTAAGTTCTGTTCAGGTGAAGGGTTACAATCTCGGTCCTTGTTTGGTTTAAGGACTGTAACCTGGCTTCCGAAATAGTACCTTCGTTTTCTCTTCATATATTGCCCAGCTATATTTTATTTAGCATGATTCTCCAGTTATTTTACGTCGATGATGCTTCTCTTAATTATTTTCCCTGATTGGGGCAAGTGCATTGGTAGTGCACAAACCTCAATCCGTGTTACTTATTGTTGTTTCCTTACATGTTGAATGCTAATGATTTGTTGGTTTTAGTTCTTAAGTGAAGCCTCCTTTGTGGCACTTGCTCTTTCTGGGGTCTGACCCAGCTGGTTTTGTATGGCCAGATACCGGAGCAGCACCAAAGGATCTCCCTGTTTTTCAGCCTGATGGTGGTCACCAGGCGTAACCAGGGCATCGAGTGGGTTTCTTTTGTTCTCCCACTGTAATATTGTAAATTATTCTTTTGAGACGTTTAGCCGACGAGCAAGTGTTAGCTCGATTGTACTTACTTACTGTCTGCCTACGGGCTGTAACATGATTGACAAGCCCCGGGGGTTGATCATGTATGACTGAACTCTTGCTAGTCCTCACATTTTGTAACGACTAACTTCATGATCATTTCGAATATATAATGTATGGGACGCCTTACTATTGTGTATTTGGTGGTCTGATATCTTGTAACTATTATTAGTTGGTTGAGATTGAGACAATAGGCTATCTATGACCTTAAGTGACTGATGGATTGTAGTAAAACCCTCACATATCTAGACAGCCGTGACCGTATAGCGATGTGGATTCCATTCCGTTATACGTAGCTGGCTATGTCTGCCCCCGCTCTCCAGTATTCTGGTTCTGGGGCGTGACACGAGGCCCTGTACCCAAAATACTAAAGGCCAGTACAAGTTCTAAAGTAAAATATAATTAAATATAATTTATGAAAGAGGGTGCCTCAGACTTGGTCATGCAATCTCACGTTGTTGGCTTACGCCTCAACGTATAAGAAATCCTGTAGCGTTTGCGTTTCGCCGAGGCTCATCCGACCGATACGGTCGTCGCTTAACAGGGGATACAAAAATCACAAAATCCACAAAACCAAACCAATAAAACCAATTTTGGAAATCATTTGCAAAGACCGGGTATGAAAACAGGTTTTAATTTAATGAACTTAATTAATAATAATAATTTGAAAGATTTTACTGAAAATTTGGGCAGCACCTCCTTTGTAACTAGGACAACCTAGCCACGATGCGGTACCACACCACACCCAACCAGTCGATCCCAAACCAGGGAGAACACAAAATCACAACACAAAGATAATATCCAATTTTAAAGAATAATAAGCCACATGCAAAAGCAAAATATCCTACTAAGATAGATAATCGATATAATATACTAAGATAAGAAACCAAGAAAATATACACAACCAGCAACTACTATCCAAACCACAGAATACTCAAATAATCACTAACCAATGGGAAAATATTAGCCAAGCATACCAACTAGGAACAATCTACAGAACTAATCCGAGCCGAACTCGGAAAAAGTCTTCCCCTAGCGTAACTAGTAAAACCGATCCCCACGTCGGGGTCAGGACCGCGTCATCACCGACTAACTATGGAAGGGACACAGGGATACGAAATTATACCTCAGTTGCTCGGCTAGAGCTCTCAGATGAAAAAAATAGAGGAAAGAATCCGTGCGGACAGCGGGATCGGTTCGGGACAGCACGTACGGGAACGCGGAACAGCAGATCGGGGCCTGGATGTCATGCCCCGCTCCCGTAGGAGTGATCGTCCTCGCTAAGGCGTGATGCCGCACGAGCCTAGATTGCGCTCGTGCAAGGCGGGTTCTATAACGGCCGATTTCAGCAATTGCGACGGGGTCGTCGCACAGAAGTCCCAAGCAGAGCTATTGAATAATAGCAGCAGATATTTAAACACAAAACACAAGTTATTCAAAGAAGCTCTTTATTGATATTGAAACAAAGATTACGAAGGGCGCAAGCCAGGATTACAAGTCTCTCGAGCTCACTTTTCTTACATTACAAGTTCACTCTGCTCTCTCATCTCTCGATACAAGCTTGAGCCAGCGGAAGCTTCGGAATGCGACGTCCATACATTATGTCCCGTATAAGTCTTGACTCCACGCGGCCGCATGCTTCAAATCGCCTAGGGACTCCATGCCTCGACGCATCCAAGCGAGCCCCGCACCACGAGCTTCTACCTGCGCATGCATATAAAAACTATGTGGGTGTCAGTACTCATCTGTACTGGTGGAGTGAGCTCCTCGCCCACCCATACAAAACCAATACGTTCATTTTACTTTGTGCAACATAAACCCTTTTACGATTGTCTTTCTATTCTTGCCTTAGAATCAATTTTAGGACCGACGCCTTGGCCTATTTATGTCTCTAGACCATCACCATGCCTTGCACTAACAATGTACTCATACTTTGCCGCTAGACCTTTTCGTGTCAACAATGTCAACTTATCAACTCGTGCTTGCCCTTTTTGTGCCATACTCTGGGACGTAACGACTCGGTCGTGCCATGAACTCGATTCGTGCTTTAATATCTCTGAGGCAGTGCCTCCTCGCTTAGTCTTGCTTATACATGTGTTGTGACAACGCGACCATGCCTCACATTTCGAGGTCGTGCCCGCAACTCAACATAACTTAACCATACTTACCCTACGGCCCTTCTCGACTTAACTCGCAACGACTAACCCAACTTGTGGAACCGGTGTTGAGAACTCAAGCACGACGCCATATCTCATGCCGAAGCACGTGTCCTTACGCATAGTCAAATCTTAGGCTTCATAATACTTTGAGTGCAACCGAGCACACATTTTATAACTCAAGTCAAACCGTGCTTACACTTCCTTTGTTACGACCGACACCGTGCATGCGGATTCGCCGCTTAGCATGCCAATTATCTATATGAAAGGTCACTGGCACGACAAGCCATCGTAGACATAGCCTGGCAAACGGGACCCTTGTACCGCAGGTAGAGATCCCGATGCAAGTCCTCGAACTACCATTGCCTATTACCCAGCTCGGCTATACCGTGTTTCTGCCTAGGCCGAGTCGGTCCCGTGGCCCCGGGTTGCCGCTCGAAGAAACAAACTCCCTTGTCGATAAATTGTCCATGCCCACGCACCTACGAGACATCTAGACTCACGTAAATGTATGGCCTAATGTTATGGGACGACTGGAACAATACTTAGCATCTCGTGCTCTAAACCACACTTTTTATAACGTGCATCAGAACCGTGAGACTCCCAACCGAGGGACCGCCTCATACTTTAAAAACGTGCATAGGAACCGTGAGACTCCCAACCGAGGGACCGCCTCATACTTTGAAAATGTGCATAGGAACCGTGAGACTCCCAACCGAGGGACCGCCTCAGCGACAAACGGTCGCGTGAACTTACTTCTTTGAGACCGAGGGAACGACTACTGCATAGCCTTCCAACTTAACTTGAACCAAACATGTTCCTTAAATGCCATAGACCGTGGCTAACTTTACATCGTGCCGACCGTGGCTCGTGCCTTAAACCGACTTATGTTCTGTGCAACACTATCGCTCAAATCGTACTTCATACGATGGGCCTTGAGATCATGGGACTGAATAACTTGAGCACAGTAGAAAGAGCGGGACAATACTTAGATTGACTTAGGTCGACCGACATAACTTTGTCTAACATTACGCAAGCCTACAACTTAACCCGAGGGACGAGCAAAGGCTATGCCAAGCCTTGCATCGTGGAACCATGCACGCTTTATCAAGTGTTTATGCGGGCGACGCCTATGACTTAGGCTAACTCTTAGCTTTTGCATCGAAGACCAACTTTCTTTCTCCCAAGCCATGGGACAAAGGACCGAGTGTCATTTTCAAAGCACGCTGTGCACCAACTCTAAGCCGACCGTTGGACCTCTCCATATTCTAACTCAATTCAACACGTTGGGATTATTCTCTTAGCTATGTGGATTCGTCTCTTTTATTATCAAGCCTACTTGTACAAGTTGAAAACATGTAATTTATTATGTGAAGACTAAGATGAGGTAAGTTCACCGAAACTACCCCACCTGAGCGAGCGGTCGCCTTGACCGAGCGATGTCTTCGAACAGTCGTTGCAAGGCTAAGTCCGAACACCGTTGGCGTTTCGATTATACCGATTGACTAAGCGGGACGGGGCACTACACCGGAGGTCTAGGACAGGGCGGCGCACCGCTTCGGCGCGGGGGCGGAGCACTGCGGGACTCGGGGCAGCCGCTGGGGGCGGAGCCGACAGGGCTCGGGGGTCGGCCGGAAGCTCGGGGGCACGTCGGGGAGGCACTGGCCGGGCGGGCACGACGGGGCTCGGGGGTCGCCGGGGGAGCACGAGGAGAAGCTCCGGTCGGCGTGGCCTGGGCTAGGGCTTGGGGATGGGGAGTTGTTGTTGATGATGATGATAAGTTTGATGATGATGGCGGTGAGAGGCTTAGAGAGGAATGGGGAAGGTTCTGAGTAGATAGGGTGCTGTGTGTGCTTGTCTTTTTCTTTTCTTTTCTTTCCTTTTGTAATTTAGAGATGAATAGTAGAAGGGAATTAAGGGGGAAGGAAGTGGCTGAGAGAAAAAGGGGGAGGGGGTGGGAACGTGTGAGAGAGGAGTGGTTGGGTTGGTTAGGAATTAGTCTAAGGATTTATATATATTTTTTTTTCCAACAAACATACATTATAAATATATATTAATAACCAAAATTTTAAAGGAAGAAATTAGGACGGGTTCGGAACGGAGTCAGGCTTCGGGAAATCGGGTTCGAACTCAGGGTCGGACTCCGGACACGGAATCGGGACTGGGCCACAATCAAAAATCCAATTAATTTTTTTTGAAATAATTATTTTCCTGATCCGCCTAAAATAATAATAATAATAATAATAATAATAATAGTAACTAATGAAAATCTAAGACTATGCTAGCAGCCGAAATCTAATAATTTAATAATAAAATCGAATTTGCGGGTTTTACTGTTTATTTTTGAAGTAGATTAATCACTTAACTGTAACCCCCTTTACATTTAGGAAGAAAAATGTTAAGAGCACTACAACAATTATTAGGATGCAACACACTGTTGGCATTAATAAGACACTCAAAATTCCAATTGTACTATCCATATCCAGGACTGTCAAAAACTTGTCAGTCCATATAAAATCAGGGCTATTAAAATTTTGACAGTCCTAAAATAGTGAGAACTACAAAAATGTCGACAATCCATTATGTATTTTGGACTGTCAAATTTTTTAACAATTCTAACACGAAAAGTAGGCAGCCCCAAGTAAACTTTTTTAGTGATAAACTTATAGATAAATAAATATTATGCATCTCCGAGTAGTTTTTGTAGTGTCTTTATAAATATGATTATTTACACTATCTATCTCTAAGTTTTGGGTTTTATAATAGGTGACATCCTTGCTTTTAAACTAATTATACTGATTGATTAAAAAAAACTAATTACACTGACTATCCTCCCTTTAGAAAAAAATTTAAAAATTGGAGAAGTTAGTGTTATAATTTTTTATTTTTATCTTAAAATAGGGGTACGTCGTGTAATAAACATAAAATATGGAATGGTCAGTGTAATTAGTCTAAGGGTCTGTTTGGTAAACAGAAACTGGGGTTGGATTTTGTCACGCCCCAGAACCAGAATACTGGAGAGCGGGGGACCGACACAGCCTGCTACGTATATAGAAGTGTAATCCACCTCGACATACGGTCACGGCTGTCTAGATGCATGAGGGTTTATTTACAAGTCATCAGTCTTTTATGGTCAAGAACAAGTCTAGTGTCTCAATCTCAAGCAAGCAAGTAAATGTAACAAGATGGTAGATCATCAGGCATACAAAGTAAGGCATCCCAAACATTACATATTCAGATGATCATGAAGCTAGTCATACAAAATACGAAGACTAGCAAGAGTTTAAGTCATACATGATCAACCCTAGGATTTATCAATCATGTTACAGCTCTTAGGCAGACATGAATGTAAATTCAACACGAGCTAACACTTGCTCGGCGGCTAAACGCCTCAAAAGAATAATTTACAATAGAGTGGGAGAGCAAAATAAAACCCACTCATTGCCAGGGTTGCGTCTAGTGTTCACCATCTGGCTGGAAGGCTGGGAGATCCTCGGGAGCTACTCCGAAATCTGGCCATATAAAACCAGCTGGGTCAGACCCCAGAAAGAGCAAGTGCCACAAGAGAGGCTTCACTTAAGAACTAAAACTAACATATTAGCACATAAAGACATAATTGATAATGAAAGACATGGGTTAAGGAAATCAGGATAATAAACGATAAGATAACTAAGGAACTATTCCGGTAACCAAGTTACAACCCGTAAACTAAACAAGGACCGGGATTGTAACCCTTTACCTGAACAGAGCTTAGTCTCCCCTCATTTATCGACAAGAGTAAAGCATAACAGTAATGTGCTAAAGTAATCATGAACTGGCACTGTCTAGACAAGACTAGACTAGACTCCATCCATTAATTACGGCCAAGCAACAAGTACGACTTCATACTTTTAACTAACTAGGGTTATCATAAGCCTAATTACTAACAAGATGCAATGAGATGTTCCAACAGCCACAAGCCCTGCAGACTTAATCCAGGTTATCCAGTTGCTAGTTGAGAGAGTTGGATTAGGTGACTTGTGGGTGCAACACATGACAGTTGCTAGAAATGTGCCATACTCGACGGCAGGCTATAAGTCCAATTAAAGTGCCTAGATAACGAAACTGCCTGTAGCTGGAAAATCTTTTTATGAACTACTTGATCAATCTAGTTATTACCCTAGTTAGATTCAGTATGAATCCCTGACCGTGGTAATCAGGAATCCATGTCCTAGGCATGATGCAAGACGAGACATGTAGCTTGTACATACACAACCAAGAGAATCAACCACGGTGTTAAGACAAGAGTTACTTAGAAAGTCCAGGTAGATGTCGCAATAGCGTTCTCCCAACGACCCTCAAACTACTATTGAGACTTTCGAGCCATCTGAATTTGAGAATGATTAGGGTTTTATCCCTAGTCAAATTGCCAATCCAGAAGATCGTCTATTCTCAAGAAACCAAACGTCGTGAGTCTCTAATCATTTACCGTGACTATGGTAGACTCTTATTTCGAGATTGGTTTCCAACAAGTATTGTCCAGTTGTGTAAATTTTATTATTAAGACCTAACTAGTGTTGGAACACCAGTCACTAGCTTAGCCAATACCATAGCTTAAAAATCCTGTCATATTATGATCTACCAGTTGTCAACAGCAATACACGATCGCTACAACTCTTGTGATGATAGTCTGACAGGTTGACACAAGTAGAAATTTGCGACTCAGTTGTTAGAATTCTTTTCATATGATAGGCCTTAGAGTTGGTTACCCCGTCGACAACTCGTGTATACTGTGGACGAGCATGTCATTCTATTTTCTCGACCAGGTGTCATTATACACACTCATTTTCCAAATTATTGAGGAACGAGCTTTGACTTGACTTATATCTACCATATTTCGTTACGTCATACCTTTTTCTTTATTACCGAGAATCGAGGTGCGATATCCTGACATTGAAATCCTTCTAACCTCATTATTTCTAAGACCATGTCCTATTTTAAGGTGGGTAGACTGTAAGCCCTCTAAATTTTTAGGATATACCAGAATTACCGAGTGATTAGAATAACTTCCTTTAGGATGATGATTAGTGCCCTTGGATTCCCACATTCTTTTAGATCATTTTGTGTCCCCGGCCGTGTCATTAATATTTGGAGCACGAGACCAGCTATTATCTTCCAACAAATTTCACATGTAAAAACCTAGACGAGTCCACCTTCATCTAGGTATATCATGTCCCACTCAAATACGTCCCCTTGTACCCTATTTTTATGGTACGACTATCAGGTCAAAAGGACTAGCTATAACCCTTACCATAATACCCGTATACTTTCCAACTTCCATTAGAGCCTCAACTTCGACTCATTCCATTCGATCAAATATATGGTTGTGATCGACTCGAAGCCACTACACGCATGTCACTAATGTGCCACTCAATTGTGACTTCTCGTGCCACTTAAAACACAAAAGTCACTGAAGACGCATTTTTGGACTTTAGAGACCTAGTTAACCATTCTGACTGCCCAACTAGTTCAACCACTTGGTTTGAGGTCTATTCTAGGTTAACCTAAACCTAGTAGAAATAGTTTATCATGGGAAATATTGTCCAGTCAATATAGATTGAAATCCTAGGGTCATCCAACCAACGACTGATGTCCAAATAGAGGACCCATTAAGGCCCAGTAGAACCATCCATGCACACCACCATAATTGGATTATAAAACCGAGTTATTTTAAATAGGTCCCTATACCTATTAGGTAGTCCCCACCTCTTAGGATGTGAGGTCATTCGTAACCCTTATTCCATCTACTTGAAAGTTGCGAAACAATCTTGTATTGCATTTTATCCCTTGTTCGTATGCTTAAATAACCACGGAAAATGTCACAGTCTTGATTTTCCAAATTTTGTTCTATTACGGAACCATTCGGAATTTCGAGAACGAAACTTCTGTATTGCACGGATGGCAAGCTCCTATAAGGAACGAAGGGTTTTTCAATTTAGTAAGTGACTGGGCTAAAATAGTCCACTCTAGCAAATCAGTCAATGGTTCATAGACCTTCTTTCTGGCTGCATCATTAGATACCCTCTACCGCTCTTGAAACTTCATAAATGCTCTCGATTATTCTTCCTTATCTTCCTACCCTTCCTATTTCAGAGTGTCGAATGGTCGCGCTTATTGGAATTTAGCAATATTTATTAGCTACTTGTGTAGATTAGTTGCTTGTTAGATTTCGGATTGTTCGATAAATATGAGAGGATTATAGTGGCCATAAGCAGTAGATATTTATTGGTAGTATTTTAGCTATTAGTTGGAAGATTGTAAAGTTTTAGCGACATGAGATTTGAAGGAGTAGTGTGACCAAAGGTGGGTAGAAACTCTCAAGGATTCGTAGTATGTAATGACCATGAGAATAGATGATAGCTAATGGAAACCGTCTTCTATCATAGCTGATGGACCCTTTCCTTAAATTTCGAGGACGAAATTATTTTTAAGGTGGGTAGATTTGTAACCCCTCTTCCCGGAATTTTGAATTATATTTTTATTTATTGAATTAAATGGTGATTTTTAGAGTTTTTATAAATAATTATTTAGTTAGTTTTTACGGTAGATGATTTTAGCCATAGTGGAGTTTTGGAGTACATGATGACTAGGAATCGTGGCACAGATAGTGCAATGGCATGCTTTGAGTAGGGTATTAGCCCTGATAGGGAAGGCCGAGCTATAGTGATGTCCTAACTAGGAAAACCAGGCCAAGTTGCGACTTAACCATTACCGAAGATTTTATTTATTATTTAATTATATTATTGAGTTTGAGGAGACCCGGTTGTACCAAACCGGCCCGGACTGAATCCGAATTGAGCTCAAGCCCATGTAGTCAGACGAGATGTCCAATGACATACGTGTTGACGTATTTTGTAAGATGGTGTTGTATTCCATTTTAATAAACTGAGAAATATTTCTAGGTATTTGTATTTAAATATTATAAATATTATTATTAGTGATATTCGATAATAATTGTAGGTCCTTGTATATTTTGGGATAATTAGACTGTGCATGACGGTATATACGCCAATATTAGTTTATTGAATTTCGTTGTTATTATTAGTATTATTATCATTTTATCGAAGTTATATAATATTATTATGGTTATTAAATATAAATTACTTATTATTATTAGTTATTATCATTTTTATCCTTTAACAAAAGATATAAGTGAATATATATATATGTATAATAAATATATGGGTGTATGTGTATTTATATGAAAATACATAAATGTATAAATATGTTCATATAGATATAAATAAATATATTATATGTGAGTGTGTAATATAACTGAATATATATAA
>JANAVB010040998.1:0-63252 GCA_029216955.1 Iris pallida | reverse complement strand
TTGTGACTTTACCTTACTTGCTTATGATTGAGCACTAGGCTTGTTCATGACCTTAAGAGACTGTTGGCTGTAGATAAACCCTCATGTATCTAGACAGCCGTGACCGTATAGCGAGATGGATTCCATTTCATATACGTAGCTGGCTATGTCTGCCCCCGCTCTCCAGTATTCTGGTTCTAGGGCGTGACATGGTTTAAGTGGGGCCCATGCAGGTCTTGTAAATCAAGATATGTGAGGGTTACCGAATAGATGTCTCAATCGGTATTCATCCTTGATCTCTGCTCGTATCTTCTGAATCCCTGGATTCTTGTCCTGATCATATGCTTGTATCGTTGATCTGTCCTGGTCCTTTCTTATTGTTCCCTATGTCGTCTTCTTCAGCGACATTGTTCGTGGTCCTACCGACCAGTAAGGCGGAGCACCTTCCGCGGACCAGCAGCAACCTGGAGATCAAGTCCAGCATTCCGGAGTAGCCTCCAGAGTCGTGTCTTCTGACGGAGAACCACCAGTCCAGCCAGTTCAGCCTGTCGAGCCTGATGATGGCACTTTGGTAGGTCTCGTCAGGACCTTGATAGCTTCTCAAGATCGTCGTGGAGATACATTGCAACAGACAGTGGCGGATGCTTTGACCAGAGATGGTCACCAGGGAACAGTGCGGCCAACAGCTTCAAGTGCTTGAACCCTCTATTCTTTGATGGTAGTGAAGATGCTAGCAGCAGATGCATGGCTTCAGGACATAGAGGTGGTTCTAGAAGCAGCCAAGACTCCAGAGAATGAGAAGGTAGCCGTGGTGCGCCTGCAGTTGTTAGATCTTGCCCACAGCTGGTGGGCAGCGCAGGCCGTGGATTAGCAGCACCTATTGCTTGGGCAGTGTTCAGGGTGAGATTCCAGACCAAGTATTTCGATGCCGTGGCTCGGTATGATCTGCAGACGAGGTTTACCAATCTGAAGCAAGGAGGCAGGACGGTCGACGGATATGCGGCCGAGTTTTCTAGACTCAGTCGGTTTGCTCCCACCCTGGTGGCAACGAGTATGATAGAGCCCAGCAGTTCCAGCAGGGACTTCACCTGGAGATCTTGTTGGCAGTTGAACAGTTTGAGCATCAGACTTTGATGCAGTCTTGAGAGCAGCCCCGAGGCATGAGTATACCTCCCAGAGGATTGTGGATAGGACCGGAGGTCGGAAGAGATCTCACGGCCAGATGAACCAGTCTTCAGCACCGGCCCCGGCAGGGCTTTGACTATTGGAGCTCCGAGGCGAGCGGCCTCAGTAACGTCGGTTCAGCATTCCACTCCGACGTACCCTCAGCAGCAGAGAAGCAGAAGCAGTCTTCCGCAGTGGGATGTTCTCATTGTGGGAAGCCAGGCCATGTGGTGGCAGATTGTCGCAGGGCACAGGGATTGTGTCTGGCTTGTGGAGCACCAGACCATAGGGTTGGATCCTGTCCGAACAGGGGTGGTTCATCATCGTCCAACCTTTCTAGCTCTTCGGTGATCGGGCCAGCACGGTCCAGCAACAGCAGCAGTACCCATTGTCGAGGCCCTTGCCGCCTCAGACCCAAGTATTCCAGCAGCAGAACCCCCAGCAGTATGTTCAAGCCCAAGCCCAGAGTCAGAGCAGACAGCGAGGATTTCAGCAGAGGGGACCAGCACCCCGAGGGCACGGTCAGGCTATGGTGATGACCGTGGAGGAAGGATTGGCACCAAGAGAGGTAGTGGCAGGTAATATTCTCGTCAACTCCTTTCTAGCTTCAGCTTTATTTGATTCTGGTGCATCGCATTCTTTTATGTCTGCACGATTTGCGACACGGGTAGGATTGGAGCCCGAGTCATTATCAGTAAGGCTCAATATACTTACTGGTAACGGACTTGTGGGAGTAGATAGAGTATTTTTTTCGTGTCGGATCGTAGTTAGTGGTAGAGAGTTTCTCGCTAGATTGATAGAATTCCCAATAGCCGATTATGATGTGGTCTTAGGGATGGATTGGTTGAGGAACCAGTATGCTAGGATAGACTGCCACCTTGGCAGGGTTGTTTTTAGCATTCCAGGTGAGCCGGAGTTTTTTTTCTCTCGAGGTAAGGTTGAGTCATCTCCTCCAGTATTGCGGATGGCAGTAGTAGCAGCAGTTCAGTTGCCCAGGATAGTGGATGAGTTCCCAGATATTTTTCCAGAAGAGCTTCCAGGTATGCCTCCGGAGCGGAAGATCGAGTTCACTATAGACTTGATTCCCGGGACAGCCCAGTGTCAGAGAGAGTCTACAGGATGGCGCCATCAGAGTTGGAGATTGTATAAGATGATTGAAGAGCTTAGAATCAAGGGATTCATTCGTGCTAGTGGATCGCCTTGGGGAGCCCCGATGCTTCTTGTGAAAAAGAAGGATGGTACGTCCAGGTTATGTATTGATTATCGTACCTTGAACTCAGTGACAATCAAGAACAGATACCCTCTTCCGAGGATAGATGACTTGTTGATCAACTCAAAGGGGCATCAGTATTCTCGAAGATTGATTTGCACTCAGGTTATCATCAGATCAGAGTCAGAGGACATCCCGAAGACAGCTTTTAGATCGAGATATGGGCATTGGGAGTTCCTTGTTATGCCTTTTGGAGCAACCAATACGCCGACAGCATTCATGGACCTCATGAATCGCATCTTCATGCCTTACTTGGATCAGTTTGTGATTGTGTTCTTGGATGACATCCTGGTCTACAGCAAGAGTGAGGCGGAGCATGAGCAGCATCTCCGTATAGTTCTTCAGATCCTTAGAGAGCACCAGTTATATGCCAAGTTCAGTAAATGCGAGTTTTGGCTCGATCGCATTTCGTACTTGGGTCATATCATCACTCGAGGAGGAGTAGAAGTGGATCCCCAGAAGATTGTGGCTATTGAGTCGTAGCCAGTGCCCAGCACAGTTGTAGAGGTTCGCAGTTTTCTTGTATTGGCCGGCTACTACCGGCGGTTGTTTCGGATTTTGCTCGAATTTTAGCACCATTGACGCAGTTGACCCGCAAGGATGCGCAGTTTGCTTGGACAGCTGAGTGTCAGAGTTCTTTTGAGCAGTTGAAGCGAGGCCTGATAACAGCTCCTATTCTCACGCTTCCAGATGGAACAGGAGGATTCTCAGTATATTGTGATGCTTCAGACAGAGACCTAGGATGTGTTCTGATGCAACATGGAAGGTGATAGCTTATGCATCACGACAACTTCGTGATCATGGAAGGAATTACCCAACCCATGACTTGGAGCTGGCAGCAGTAGTGTTTGCACTTAAGTTATGGAGGCACTATTGTATGGAGATAGGGTAGAGATTTTCACCGATCACAAGAGCCTGAAGTATGTTTTCACCCAGAAGGATCTTAACATGCGTCAGAGAAGGTGGCTGGAGCTTCTTGTGGATTATGATGTCAACCTGCAGTATCATCCTGGAAAGGCCAATGTCGTAGCAGATGCATTGAGCAGGAGAGCGGAGCTTATTTCCTAACAGCACAGCCAGAATTGTTAGCAGATCTTCAGAAGATGGGTATAGAAGTTATTCTTCCTTCCAGTGTGGCATTGATGGCCAGTATGCAAGTTCAGTCCACTATAGTCGAGAGGATCCGGAAGGCGCAGTCGGCAGATTCCAAGCTTCAGCGACTCAGAGCAGAGTGTGAGGCAGAACAAAGACCAGAGTTATGCATTCATGAGGATGGTACACTTCGACATGGTAAGCGTCTTTGTGTACCCAACGGAGATATCCGACAGGAGATCATGTCAGAAGCGCACAGTTCGCAGTATTCCATCCATCCCGGCAGTACAAAGATGTACCGTGATATCCGGCAGTATTTCTGGTGGAATGGCATGAAGCGGAAGATAGCTCGGTTTGTCTCTCGGTGTTGGTTTGCCAACAAGTTAAAGCCGAACATCAGAGACCGGCTGGACTTCTTCAGCCCTTACCGATTCCAGAATGGAAGTGGGAGCATGTGACCATGGATTTTGTGACTGGACTACCTAGATCCTCAGCTGGTAGAGATGCTATCTGGGTTATAGTTGACAGGCTCACGAAAGTGGCTCACTTCTTCCATTCAGAGTTGGTCAGTCGACAGCTCAGTTAGCAGAGATGTACCTCAGGCAGATTGTCAGATTGCACAGTGTGCCAGTCAGTATTACCTCGAACCGAGATTTAAGATTTACGTCGCACTTTTGGCGTAGCTTGCAAGAGAGCTTGGGAACTCATCTCCAGTTCAGTTCAGCATATCACCCGCAGACAGATGGCCAGTCGGAGCGCACGATCCAGACTCTTGAAGACATGTTGCGGTCTTGCACACTTGACTTCGGTGGTTCATGGGAAGATCACTTGCACCTGGTGGAATTCTCGTACAATAACAGTTTCCAGGCCAGTATCCGGATGGCACTGTTCGAGGCACTGTATGGTAGGAAGTGCAGATCCCCGCTAGCCTGGGATGATGTTGGAGAGAGACAGATGCTTGGTCTAGAAATGATTGCCCAGACAGTTGAGGTGGTCAGGAGAGTCCGTGATCTTTGAGTTGCCCAAGATCGCCAGCGCCATTGGGCTGATTCTCATCGGCGCCCCTCGAGTTTTCGGTCGGCGATCATGTATTCCTGAGGATTTTGCCTAACCGTGGCGTCATTCGTTTCGGCGTACGGGGCAAGCTTAGTCCTAGGTATATAGGACCGTTTGACATTCTAGAGCGAGTAGGAGATGTATCCCATCGTCTCGCTCTTCCACCGTCGCTAAGCGAGGTGCATGACGTATTCCATGTATCCCAATTATGACGGTATATCCCGGACCCGAGCCACATCCTGGATCATTCAGAATTGGTTGTTGGTACCAACCTTTCGGATGAGGAGAGGCCCGTGTCTATATTGGACCGGAGAGAGAAGGTCCTCAAGAAGAAGACTATCAAGTTAGTCCGAGTTGCTTGGGGTCATCACTCTTTGGGGGAGTCAACGTGGGAGCGTGAGGATGATATCTGATCGCGATATCCCGACTTATTTGACTCGTGAGGTATAATGTCTTTCTTATGCCTCCTGTCTTCGATTCCTTGCTTGCATGATTGATTGATTGCCTAGTATAGCTTGCTTGTTATTAATGTAGCTTGTCATTGCTCCTCTAGCCTCTTGATTAAATTTCGAGGACGGAATTCTTTTAAGGGGGTAGAGTTGTAATGCCTGTGTTATTACGTATTTTGGGATACGTATACGTATTTTATTCTGTATTGCCTGATTCCTTGTTTAGCTCTCGGCTTGGTTTAACTCTCGGTTTGGGTTGGCTTGGTTCGGTCGGCCCAATGCTTGGTTCATCATGGGCCAAGGGTGGAACACCTTAGCCTATGCTTCTCCTTCATTTCCACCACAACCCCCTTCTTTATTATCCCCACCAACCTTCTCTCTCCTCCATAATTCTCATTTACTTCTCTTTCCCCCACCATTACTCTTCTCCACCAACCAAGAACACCATAGGCAAGTGCAACTTGCTTCCACAAGAGAAACCCTTTTGATGGTTTCATTAGCTTCTCTTCATGATTCTAAACCACATTAGAACTTGTTATTTTCTATTTTGAGGCTTTAATTCTTGTAGATCTAGAGTCTTGCTATTTTTGGATTTTTGGTGGTTTTGATCTATCAAACTTCCTTGTTTTCAAGTTTTGATGGTTCCATGTTGTAGAGAATTTCATTCTACCCAATTTTGACCTTTGGAAAGTTGGATTCGAACTTGTTTTGACCAAGATATGGACTGTTGAAGCTTAGATTCAACTTTAGAGTTCTTGCTGTTCTTGCCATTTGGAGAAGACAGTGAACAGTGAGCTAGCTTTTTAGCTTACGCCACTGAGCTGTACGCTGCTCTTTAGCGAGCGTACGCTAGCCTTGGTACGCTGCTCTTTAGCGAGCGTACGCTAGCCTTGGTACGCTGCTCTTTAGCGAGCATACGCTAGCCTTGGTACGCTGCTCTTTAGCGAGCGTACGCTAGCCTTGGTATGCTGCTCTTTAGCGAGCGTACGCTAGCCTTGGTACGTTGCTCTTTAGCGAGCGTACGCTAGCCTTGATACGCTGCCTGTTGGCAGCGTGTCTTTTGCGTACGCTAGCGTGAGCGTGCCCTGGACCCTTTCGTACGCTAGCTCAAGCGTACGCAGTCTTGAGCGTACGCTAGCTTGAGCGTACGCTGACCTGTAGCTTGAGCGTGCCCTGGTGTACGCTGACCCTTGCGTACGCTTCCCATTGGAAGTGTATGGACCCTTTGGTACGCTAGCTCGAGCGTACGCTGGCCTAAGCGTAGCTTCACCTGAGCGTATGGCCTTTGGCTGACTTGGCCTTATGTCAGCGTGTCAGATTTGGTTTTATTTTCCCTTTGCTTGGCTCTTCTATAGCCCTGTATAATGACATTTTATTATATATTTTGCGTCCATTTTATATCCTTACGCCTTTTGTCCTGAACTTGATGATCACGAATTTACTTGATATGTTTAGAATTGATAATTGAGCCTGACACGATAGTGACCCGTAGTGGTGCACTCCTGACATGAGTAACCTGACATGACCTGATAGTGGCCCGTCGTGGCGCACTCCTGACAAGTACACTTGGCATGATAACCTGACATGATTTTCTTGATAAGCTGTTGCGACGACTACCTGACATGACATGACCTGTATAATAACCTGGACACCGTGGGCGATTGTGCTTGTATAAATAAACCAGTCCTGTCTTGCATCATGTCTAGGATGGGACTCCTGAGTACCACGGTCAGGAGTACCTATTGAAATAAACTAAGGACTAACAACTAGATTAATACATTAGTCATGAAGAGATTTCCCAGCTACAGGCAATCCCGTTACCTGGGCACGCCTTGGGATTTGTAGCCTGCCGTCGAGTAGGGCACATTTCTAGCACACTGTCATGTGTTGTACCCTTCAAGCTACCTAAGGGTACATTCGTTTCCTGGACGATGTACCCACCTGAATTCAATTCTAATCTTTTAACCCAGGAAACCTGGATGGTCTGCAGGGCTTGTGGCTGTAGAATAATCTCACTGCACCTTGTTAGTAATTAGGCTTGTGACAACCCTAGTTAGTTAAAGTATCAAGCCGTAATTCTTGCTTGGCTGTGAAGTGATTGGATGGAGTCTAACCTGTCTAGTTTGCCCTGATCCTGTTCCAGATTACTGCATGACCAGAATGCTTGTATTTATTTTACCGATAAATGGTGGGAATTCCAAGCTCTGTTCAGACGAAGGGTTATAACCCCGGTCCTTGTTTGGTTTACGGGTTGTAACCTGGCTATCTGAATAGTTCCATGGTTATCTCGTCGTATATCATCCTGATGTATTTTCTTATCCCAGTTCCTACTTTTATTCCAGTTCTTACTTTTATTTATATCTTGTGCTGATTGCTGGTTTTAGTTCTTAAGTGAAGCCTCCTTTGTGGCACTTGCTCTTTCTGGGGTCTGACCCAGCTGGTTTTGTGTGGCCAGATTTCGGAGCAGCTACCGAGGATCTACCGACATTTCTGCCAGATGGTGAACACTAGAAGGAATCCTGGCAACGAGTTGGTTATTTTTGGCTCTCCCACTCTTTTGTAAAAATATTCTTTTGAGGCGTTTATCCGACGAGCACCTGTTTAGCTCGATTGCACTCACTTACTGTCTGCCTACGGGCTGTAACATGATTGACAGATCCTAGGGTTGATCATGCATGACTGAACTCTTGCTAGTCCTGACATTTTGTAACGACTAGCTTCATGATCAACTGAATATAATGTTTGGGACGCCTTACTATTGTATATTTAATGATCATACATCTTGTGACTTTACTTGCTTGCTTATGATTGAGACACTAGGCTTGTTCATGACCTTAAGAGACTGTTGGCTTGTAGATAAACCCTCATGTATCTAGACAGCCGTGACCATATAGCGAGATGGATTCCATTTCATATACGTAGCTGGCTATGTCTGCCCCCGCTCTCCAGTATTCTGGTTCTGGGGCGTGACAGGACGAGCATTAGTAGGTTCCTTCCGGGGTGTCTTGCTGAGAGTGATGGTCAATGGTTTGACCTTGTCAGGGTTTTTCTTTTTCACCCAGATTGTGAAAGGCTTCAGAGTTCTTTTTGGAGTAGTACATCCTTTGACTCGGATGATCAGGGGACCATCATTGGAGGATGAACTTGCTTCAGCTTAATTGTCAGCTTTATTGCCGTCATCCTTGGGGGGCTGAGATTGGTAAAGTACCGAATCTCTATAGTAAGCTTTGATGCCCTTAAAAGGATCGACATCGGCAAACTCCATCTTCATGACACCGTCGCTGTTGACGAATCTGAAGTACTGGTGAAGTATGGAAGGAACGATCATGTTCTCATGTATCCATGGACGTCCCAATAAGACATTGTAGGATACATTGGCATCGATCACATAGCAGAAAACCTCCGTTCGGAGGTCATCGATCTGGCATTTGAGACGGATCTTGCCCCGGATGGCTTCGACCAGCATTGAAAGCTATGATAGTTGTGTTGGTTGCAGATAGCTTGTGCAGAAGGATTCCCATAATTTGAAGCAAACTTCTAGGAATGATGCTGATGGAGGATTCTAGATCGATGTGCATGCGATCCTCCTTGATCGCCCCGATATACCCTGTATAGTACAGGGGTCTATCATGACGATTATTTTTAGTAGCATGTCCTCCTGTAAAAAAGTGATGTTGGGCACCACTTCCATAGTACTGTGGCAGTGGGGACAGGAGACAGGATCTTCACAGAAGGCTTTGACTTCAGCGAGATAGGAGTCGGCATGTAGTAATGCCTCGTTTAGGCCTTCCTCGTTTCTTTGGAGAGTCGCAATAGATCGAACAGAGAACCTGGCAGGTGTATTGGCTAGCTGTGCCAGTATGTCAAAGTTGTAGGGCCGATCCATGCCTTCAGGAGGTGGCACCTTTAGAGACTTGTCAAACCGCATCTCCTTCTACTTGGCTTTGTCCGTAGTTGGAGGCTTAGACGGGCCAGCTTCTGAGCTCAAGGGGACAGCAGGAGGTTGAGAAGGTACTGTCACGTCCCGACCCGGAATCACCCGAATCATCGTCCTCGCAGGGGGCATGATGCCGCACGAGCCTGGAGTTGCGCTCGTGCAAGGCAAGGTGACAAGTTCTCAAATGGTTATCTTTTGATTCGATATTAACAACGATAGGAAAACAGAGTATATGAAACAATTCTCTTTATTGATATCCGAAACTGAGATTACAATGGCTTTCGATAGCCTAACAATATATGCCAGATTGGCTACAACACTCAGGTTCTCTTTTGCCCACAAAATGTTGACACAAAGTCACAGTCAACCAAATATTGACTACATTGACCAAATAATACTTGTATTAATTCAATACGACACACGACGACTGCATTCAGTTCAAGACAGATGACAGCTCAGTCTTCAGCTCTCAGTGTGTTCTGGAGTCTGTATTTTATGATTTATTGAGTCTAGATTTATGTACTCTGAGTTATGCTGAGCTCTTGGAACTTAGTCTACAAGCCTACCCAAAATCCCAAGCTCCACCAAAACCAAATTGCCCACAAGTCCCTCTTAGGACCATTCTGTGCTCTGGAGACAGAGTTCGGGCCGAACTCTGCCTCCACACAGAGTTCGGGCCGAACTCTGTCCCCTAGAAATCAGGAACCCTAATTTTAGGGTTAGCTGTTTGCTAGCTGTCCAACGGCCAAATTTTTGAATTTCCTTACCCGAATTCTGGCCGAATTCTGTCCCTAAAATCAGTATAAATAGGGCATGAATTCTCTCATTTTGAATCACTCAATCTTCTCTTCTCTTCTCTCCTACAAGCTCTATAAGCCATACCCTTCTCATCTACTAGCCACAAGCCTCCTAAGTCTCGAGTGCTCAGCATCTCTCATTTAGGATTCTTGTGCAAGAGTGAAGAAATCGCTTGGACAATTCCAAGCAAATCGCCACTGCGATTCTCTGTAAGAAGTTGACGTGCTCTTCTGAAGTAAAGGCACGGGTTGTAAGCTACTATTTCACAAATAGTGGATTTAATCCTGAGCTAGAGTTCTCAGGCCTGGACTAGTCCTCCACGAGGGAAACCAGGTTAAAATTGCTGTGTTTGCGTATGCTCTCTTGTCTTTCATTTACATTCCGCATTTTACTCTGATTATTCATTGTTAGTGAAAGAGTTAATTTTTAATTGGTCATTATACATATATACTATTCACCCCCCCTCTAGAGTTGCCAAACTGTTCTTCAATTGGTATCAGAGCTCTGTTTCTTTATAAGGACTAACATCCTAAGAGCTGATCCATGGCAACCACACAATCCTTGATCTCCAATCATGGTGAAGGTCAGTCCACTCATAGGCCTCCCCTATTTGATGGGACTAACTACACATATTGGAAAACAAGGATGAGTTTTTATCTGAAGTCTCTAGACTTTGACCTGTGGACTGTCGTAACTGACGGTTACAAAAAGCCCGCCAGAATAGTTGTCGATGGTGACCTCATTGAGAAGCCACACGACAAATATTCTGTCGAGGAGAAGAAACAGGCAAGTCTAGATGCTAGGGCTATTAATGCTTTATTCTGTGCTATAGACAGGAACGAGTTTAACAGGGTCTCTACATGCACCACTGCTCATGAAGTATGGAGACTTCTGGAAGTGACGCATGAAGGAACCACTCAAGTCAAGGAATCAAAGATAAGCCGTCTCACTCAAGAGTACGAAGCCTTTAAGATGAAGCCAAATGAGACGATCACTCAAATGTTTACAAGATTCCTCGACATCATCAACCCGTTATCCTCGCTTGGTAAGCAGTACTCAAACCATGAGAAGATCCGCAAGCTACTCAGAGGGTTACCAAAGATTTGGAACCCTAAGGTGACAGCCATCATAGAAGGAAATAATCTCACAAGTATGTCTATGGAGACTTTGATGGGCAAGCTCATGACTCACGAGCTTGACCTCAAGGACTTCGAAGAGCCTGCTCCGAAGACCAGGGAGATAGCACTCAAAGTCCATCGACGAAAGGTTGATCACGATGAGACTGAAGACGATATCTCAGATGATGAAGACCAAGCTCTCATGGTACGTAACTTCAAAATTCCTTCGCTTCAATCAAAGAAAGAAGGAACCACAAGAAGACGATGAAGAAGAGCCAACTTGCTATGGTTGCAAAAAGACTGGACACGTCAGAAGAGACTGTCCGCTCTTAAAGAAGAGCAACCGGTATGAAAAGCCCTACAAGAAGAACTCATCAAAAAGATATGCCAACACAAGCATCTGGCATGAAAGCGAAGCAAGTGACTCCGAGGAAGAAAAGAACTCTCCTCAAGACAAAGCAAATGTTTGCCTCATGGCAAATTCCACCAAGGTATCAAACGAAACTTTAGATGACTTCTCTTTTGATGAACTTGGCGATGCTTTCACCGATTTACTTGATGATCACAAAAAGGTTATCGGTAAATACAAGCATGCCAAGGACAAAATCAAAAGTCTAGAAGATGAGATACAAAGAATTTCCTTGCTTCTTAATAATGTTAGAAACACATCTCCCACAAATGACACTGATGAAGTATCCAAGCTTAAATTAAGCTTACATGATGCTGAAGCACGCATTGAGCAACAAACTCAAGACATCACTACTCTCAACACATTGCTTGCTGAAGAAAAGAGTAGACACAAGATTTCTATGACTAAGATTTATGGCTTAAATATTAAGGTGATGAATTACAAGCTGTTTCTAAAAGATTAGAAATCAAATTGGGAAAACAGGTTGCTAAACCTCAAACCCAATCACATGAGCACAACACCACTCATGCTAGTCAACCACATCACCCTCATACAGCACATAACCATGCATTTATATACACAAACTTTCACAAACCGCATGCACGTAAAAATACTCCCCATACTCATCATATTGCACAAAGACACAACCAATATCACTCTACACATAGACAAAGTCATCATACCATACCTCATCAACATGCCATGCCACGTAGACAAAATCATCATGTTATGCCACATAAGCAAAATCATCATATCATGCCACAACATCACACTATGCCATATAGACAATTTCAGCATGCCACTCCTCACAGTCAATATCATCATGCTATGACACACAGACATAATCATCATGTAACTCACTCTAAGCATAGTCATCATTACCATGCTAACTCTCCAAATCATCCTCATCCTGTTGCTCATAGATATCATTCTCATGCTCCCAGTATAAATAAAAAGGCCATCTGTACTTACTGTGGAAAACATGGACACATCTCACCACAGTGTAGAATTAGAAGACTGGTAGACAAGAAAATATATGCTTGGTTTCCAAAAACTAACTTTTCAGGACCCTCGAGAAAATGGGTACCAAAGGTCACATCTACTCTTGATGTAGGTGGACCTTTCCTCCTCAACTGAGAGTAAGTGGATTCTCGATAGTGGATGCTCGCGACATATGACGGGAGACGCAAATCTTTTTGCATCACTATCGATGAAAAGAGAAGGATACGTATCCTTCGGTAACAATCTCAAAGGGCACATAATAGGTAACGGTATCATTGGTCATCCTCCTTCTCCTGTTATAAAGGATGTCTGCCTAGTGACCGAGTTAAAGCATAACCTGCTCAGCATTAGCCATCTTGCTGATCATGGATATGATTAACTTTGGACAAAACTGTTGCTACATCTACGATAGGTCAACAGGAGACATTGCTTTTGAAGGGAAAAGAGAGGACAATATATATATTTCTATCTCTCTATAAATACTAACAATGCAGGTAGATGTTTATATGCCCACAAAGACGAACGACTACTTTGGCACCAGCGTCTCGGTCATGCCAACATGGATGCTATATCCAGGCTTTCTACCAAGAAGCTAGTGAGAGGATTGCCTGACATCACATTCAAAAAGGACACGGTATGTGCCGAATGTGAACTAAACAAGGCAACTAAATCCTCATTTCATTCCATCAACTCTGTAAGTACTACTAGACCCTTGCAATTACTCCATATGGATTTATTTGGTCCTAGTAGAATAGCTAGCCTTGGTGGCAAACTATATGCTTTTGTTATTGTTGATGATTTTTCGAGATTTACTTGGGTTTTCTTTCTCGCTAATAAGAGCGATGCTATCTCTGTTTTCAAAGTTTTTGTAAATAAAGTTCAAAACGAAAAAGGCTACATGATTACTCGAATCCGAAGTGATCATGGAGGCGAATTCGTAAATTCAGATTTTGAAAGTTTTTGTAATGCAAATGGTTTTGATCATGAATTTTCTTGTCCTAGAACTCCTCAACAAAATGGTGTTGTGGAGCGGAAGAATAGGACTCTTGGCGATATGGCTAGAGTCATGTTGAATAAATTTTCTCTTCCGAAATATTTTTGGGCAGAGGCTGTAAGTACAGCATGCCACATTTTGAATAGGGTGCTTATTCGTCCCATTTCGAAGAAAATACCCTATGAGCTTTGGTTGGGAGAACCCCAAATGTTTCTTATTTTAGAGTTTTTGGCTGCAGATGTTTTATCCTTAACACCAAAGACAACTTAGGCAAATTTGATGCCAAAGCTGACAATGGTATCTTTCTTGGTTATGCTGCCAAAAGTAAGGGATATAGAGTTTTCAATAAACGCTCACTTATTGTGGAGGAGTCAACTAATGTGACTTTTGATGAAGATAACAGTGCAGTAAGTACTCTTGATGATGATGTTGTGCCATCAACTTCCTCTACTCCAATGAATACTTCAACTGAAACTAATTCTCTGGAGGGTTTGCCTAAGAAATTCTCATTCAAACCTTCTCATCCAGAAAATTTAGTCATAGGTGAAGTTTCACGTGGAGTTACTACTAGATCATCATTAAGAGACTCTGTTGCTAGCACTGCCTTCATTTCACAAGTAGAGCCTAAAACATTTCTGAAGCTTTTACTGATGAATTTTGGATCTCTGCTATGCAAGAAGAACTAACCAATTTGAGAGAAGCCAAGTATGGGAACTAGTTCCTAAACCGGCTAATCACTCAATAATTGGTACCAAATGGGTGTTTAGAAACAAAGTAAATGAAGATGGTTCAGTCACACGTAACAAAGCTCGTCTAGTAGCTCAAGGATACAACCAAGAGGAAGGTATCGACTACGATGAGACATATGCTCCTGTTGCTAGACTAGAATCCATTCGGATGCTTTGTGCTTTTGCCAATCATCAGAACTTTAAATTATTTCAAATGGATGTTAAAAGTGCTTTCTTGAATGGCTTTATTAAGGAGGAAGTTTATGTCAAACAACCCCCTGGCTTTGAAAATCACAAATTTCCCGACCACGTGTTCAAGCTAAAGAAAGCGCTTTATGGCCTTAAACAAGCTCCCAGAGCTTGGTATGAAAGGCTAAGCAGCTTCCTGCTTGAGAAAGGTTTTTCTAAAGGGAAAATTGACACTACACTGTTTATCAAATCTTTCAAAGACACCATTCTATTAATTCAAATTTATGTTGATGATATTATTTTTGGATCTACTGATGAAACTCTTTGTCAAGAATTTGCCAAGTGTATGCAGACAGAATTTGAGATGAGCATGATGGGAGAGCTCAACTACTTTCTTGGCCTGCAAGTAAAGCAACTGACAAATGGAACTTTCATCTGTCAATCGAAGTATACCAAGGACATGCTGAAGAAGTTCGACCTTGACAACGTCAAACCAATTAGCACGCCAATGGCTACTTCAACCAAACTCGAACCAGATGAGAGCGGCAAACCTGTTGATCAACGTAAGTATCGAGGTATGATAGGCAGCTTACTTTATTTAACTGCTAGTCGCCCCGATATCATGTTTAGTGTTTGCCTATGTGCTAGATATCAAGCAAATCCTAAGGAATCTCACATGACTGCGGTTAAGCGTATCTTTCGATACCTTAAGGGTACGGTTACAGTGGGCCTATGGTATCCCAAGTCAACATCATTTGACCTCATCGGTTACTCTGATGCTGACTTTGCTGGATGCAAGGTCGACCGTAAAAGTACGAGCGGCACGTGTCATTTGTTAGGAAAGGCTCTAGTCTCATGGTTTAGCAAGAAGCAGAACTCTGTCGCACTATCCACAACAGAAGCTGAATATATAGCAGCTGGGCGTTGTTGTGCACAGATTCTGTGGATGAAGCAAACCCTTGAAGACTATAAGTTATCTTTCATGCATATTCCTATATTCTGTGACAATACTAGTGCCATAAATTTGACTAAGAACCCTGTCTGTCACTCACGCACTAAACACATTGAGATCAGACACCACTTTTTGCGTGATCATCAGCAAAATGGCACGATTAACTTAGAATTTATTGACACTGATCATCAGCTAGCAGATTTCTTTACTAAGCCACTATCCGAAGAGCGCTTTAATTTTCTTTGTCGTGAACTTGGAATCTTAGATGAAGCAGTCATAAATTGAAACTCACCTGCGTAAATATCGAGTATATTGTGATTCCTTTACGAAGAATTTGGTATGGGTACAAGCCGAAAGGGCCCTTCTGACAACAAGGCGTAAAAGCCTAAGCGACACGGTGCACTAGTCTTCAGGACTACCGCTAGCTGGGATCCGGCCCCTGCAGCTAACCCATGGCAAATTTGGACTATTGAACTGCAGTATATGTCCTTATTTATTATATGGCTTGTTTCGATTTAATATTGCCTAATTGACATTTTCTAAAAGTTCATTCTACTTTCTGTATACCTCTTATTTGCATTCAACACTCTTTGTTTTCCCCGACTATCATTTTGTTTATTTATTAAACATTTTCTTCCTGACTTTTGCCTATTTTCAGTTCTGGACTATTGAACCAGAACTCGGGCCGAACTCTGCCCCTATCAGAGTTCGGGCCGAGTTCGGTACCTAGGTTCCAGAATCGGGATCTGGCTCCACCGTTGGATCTTTTCTAATCCTATGGTCAATATTTCACCCGACCATAAGACAAAACCCTACTTTATGTCGGGATTCTACTTCTCTTTCCTCCCATATTTCCTTCTTCTCCACCTCTTCCATCTTCTTCCTTCCAAACCCTAACCCTAGTTCTTGATCTAGAGGACTCTATTTCTTCTCAAAATCAAGGGAAAGGGGTTTTTCAACGTACTCTTCAACTGTTTGACATTATTTTCAGGTATAACTCTCTCTTTCTCTCCATTTCAAGTTATCCAATTTCTTGTAGATGGCTCCACGCTTGCCCAATCGCGGGAAGAGGATCCGAACCGAGGGTGCTTCCTCTTCGAATCCTCCTCCTCCGATTGAACAAGTAGTTGAACAACACCCCATTCATCCGTTGTTCAATCCGCCGAGTCCCGATGACCCTAACACATACGACGACCGTCTATTTGTATCGCTAGACGCCTCTAATGAATGGTTTAGCGATTTTAGGACTCGTCCGGTGTTTGGGGGCCATCCCATCAATTTCACAATATTTTCTCAATATGAGTCTTTATTCCATGATCTTTGTTTGGATGCTTTAGTTGCTTCAAATTCTGTCATCTACCGTAGTGCAATCCAAATGTTCTATTGCAATTTAACTTTTGATGCAACACACATCTATTCCCGGGTTGCCGGTATTGACATCGCCTTCAATGATTCTGAGTTGGGGGATTTTCTTGATCTTGTTAATCTTGATACTTGGAATAAACTTGTGGAAGCACGTCAATTTCAATTTGTTGGCGATACTTCTCTTGAAGGATTCAAGGAGGAATTATGTGCTCCTAACATAAGTCCTCGCAAACTTATGGCCAAGCATCTCAACCCCTACTTCTATGAGCTTCACCGAATGGTTTTTAACACCATCTTACCCAAGGCTGGCTCAACAGATGAAGTCACTTATCTTGAGATCTCCGCCTTATATCATCTCCACTATCGTATTCCATTCAACTTTCCACGGACTATGATGGATTGGATGATCAACTGTCGGAAGAAACCAAGAGCTTTGGTTTATCCTCTCTATCTTCCTTTAGTTTTTCGTGCTTTCATCATTCCTATCCATGATTGTCCGTTCCTGCCTGCACCTGCTTTTCTATCCAAAGCACGACGCCTTCAGCCTGTCGCTGCTTCTGAGTCATCTGAGCATTCTGCTGATGAGGAGCCTGACGCCCATCCTTTTGGTCAGGATGTACCACCTCCACCTGCCACTCTTGAGTCCATTCAGACCATGCTCCGGGATCGTTTTACTCTTGAGGACGATCGCTGGACACAGCTGGACTATCGTACCACTCTGCAGATGAGTGCTCTCGGCAACTCTCTGTATGATATCCGGTACTCTCTGTCTCAGCATCTGCACATTCCCATGGAGAGGGATCCAGCGCGCGCGGGTTATCGCATTGATGATCCGTGGGTTATGCGTTACATGGATCCGGATGATGCTTTTGTGGACCCTCGTCGCTCCTTCCATGGTCCATCAGATGTTCCAGGACCTTCTCGTGCTCCATGATGGAGACTGGCTACTATCTGCTGCTGCTACTACTGATGATGGTCTTAGTTACTTTTGCTTTCAGTTATTTAGTTTATCATGGATTTATGTAGCTGGTTTTATGTACTCTGTTTATGAGTTGGCCACTTGGTTTGGTGGATGACATTATCTATCTTTATTATCATTCTCTGTCAGTGCTTATTTTGCTTAAAATTATACTGTTTCTTCTCTTAGTGTGGTTGCATTACTATTCATTGCTTCTTATATTGCTAACTGCCAAAAGGGGGAGAAACATATGTATATTTTTGTTTTGGGAAACTATTACTGGTTCTATGCATTCGTATATCTGTGTATATCTGTGCTTCTTGCTCTGGAAAATATTATCTATCAGATCACAGGTACTATGCATTTTGTACGGGGGAGAGCTATAGTTTCTAGTTTCTAGCTCGACACCGCTCATGATTTATGGGGGAGCTATTTTCGCTTAGCTCAGGCATCGTTTATGGGGGAGCTATGGAGCTATATTACAATCAACTGTGTCCAGGTATGAATATTGAAATATACATATATTATTTTGTCAATTATCAATATGGGGGAGATTGTTGACACAAAGTCACAGTCAACCAAATATTGACTACATTGACCAAATAATACTTGTATTAATTCAATACGACACACGACGACTGCATTCAGTTCAAGACAGATGACAGCTCAGTCTTCAGCTCTCAGTGTGTTCTGGAGTCTGTATTTTATGATTTCATTGAGTCTAGATTTATGTACTCTGAGTTATACTGAGCTCTTGGAACTTAGTCTACAAGCCTACCCAAAATCCCAAGCTCCACCAAAACCAAATTGCCCACAAGTCCCTCTTAGGACCATTCTGTGCTCTGGAGACAGAGTTCGGGCCGAACTCTGCCTCCACACAGAGTTCGGGCCGAACTCTGTCCCCTAGAAATCAGGAACCCTAATTTTAGGGTTAGCTGTTTGCTAGCTGTCCAACGGCCAAATTTTTGAATTTCCTTACCCGAATTCTGGCCGAATTCTGTCCCTAAAATCAGTATAAATAGGGCATGAATTCTCTCATTTTGAATCACTCAATCTTCTCTTCTCTTCTCTCCTACAAGCTCTATAAGCCATACCCTTCTCATCTACTAGCCACAAGCCTCCTAAGTCTCGAGTGCTCAGCATCTCTCATTTAGGATTCTTGTGCAAGAGTGAAGAAATCGCTTGGACAATTCCAAGCAAATCGCCACTGCGATTCTCTGTAAGAAGTTGACGTGCTCTTCTGAAGTAAAGGCACGGGTTGTAAGCTACTATTTCACAAATAGTGGATTTAATCCTGAGCTAGAGTTCTCAGGCCTGGACTAGTCCTCCACGAGGGAAACCAGGTTAAAATTGCTGTGTTTGCGTATGCTCTCTTGTCTTTCATTTACATTCCGCATTTTACTCTGATTATTCATTGTTAGTGAAAGAGTTAATTTTTAATTGGTCATTATACATATATACTCTATTCACCCCCCCTCTAGAGTTGCCAAACTGTTCTTCACAAAAGATTTCACTGTTCCATACATCATGCCTTCTATATCTCGGCCGCATCAATCCATCTGCGTAGTCCGAGCGTCAATGTGATAGCACGCTTCAATGCGCTTCGGCATTCCAAGCCTTAACACGTTCAAGCAACGCTTTGCCGCGAGCAATCCATTCCCTGCACCCTGCATGAAGATGGTGGGGGATCAGTACGTTCGTCCTCGCATGTACTGAAGCAAAGATCATCTTTCTAAACCGACATTTTAATATTTATGTTGAATCATACAACTTAGCTTATGATCTTGCTATGTTCTCCTTAGGGTCAATTTCATGGCATCTTCGAAAGCGTAAAGCATGTTATCATAGCAGCATGTTATCGAATTGAATAGGCAAGCAAACAAACAATCTCGTGTTTGATTCGTGGCGCGACTTACCAAGTCGACGCACTCGCCCTTGCACCGACGCAAGGTGAATACGACGCATTCCTTCCCTGTCATGTTATATGTGCATCTCTAAGCAGGATCTCTATGCGGGACGCATACGCGTCTACACTTTCAACCCATCGTTCCTTAACTATATGAAGGTCGTGGGCGTATCCGCGCCGGAATGGACTAAAGGAGTTTCTTTTTTATTTTTTCTTACTTTCTTTTCTCTCCTTCTTTTCTCTCTCTTGTTTGGGTAGCCCGGCGTTTCAAGGGTTGGGTTGCTATCCCAACAACCGAAACTTACCGTGTGCCTACCATCATTTGCGGCTTCTCACATTTACGACCGAGTGCTAATCGGACTTCGCAGATGTGCGCCTATCAAAAATTATCATCCCTCCTAGGCCGAACGGTCCCGGTGCCCCGGTGCGCCCGTTCGGAGGGAACGTTCCGTGCACGGAAGATATCATCGCAATTATCTCAAGTCCATTCCATTCGACCATGCAACGTACTATCATTCAAACAACCAAGCATAGCCTTGAGTCCAAGACTCAGACTTTATCATTTCGTATTTCTTCCGTTAACTTTCTATGTTCTCACGTTTCATACTTCATTTCAATGATTCAATGGCATCGTGCCTCAACTCAATGCTCGTCAACCGAACGACCCGAAGGTCTCGAACACCTTTCGAGGCACCATGTCATATCCGACAGTTCCACCACATTCATGCCACAACTGTATTCTCTCGCAACGAAGCCATCTTTTATTATCCCATACACGTAGGCACGTGTCAACCGTATTTCCCTGTTCTATAACTTAGCATTCAATGTTCGGGGCTTACGCGCTAGGACGCTCGTCTATTGTCTTCCAATGTTCTAGTCGTCTAATTCGTGCAGCAATGGCACGGTATGGTTCGTGCACTAAGGCACTTGTCGATTACAGTTATCCCATGTTCTTGCGGCTTGCGCACCGAGGCGCTCGCCTATGCGATATCCAATTTCCTATAGCGACTCGTGCATATTGATGCACGTTTCATTTTAAATGTTCTAACTTAGTGTTCGACTCATACTATGATTTATCTCCGATCGGACCACGCCCGTGGCGTCGATAGGTTAACTTTAGCATACAATGATATATTTGACTTATCGAATGAAGGAGTAAAAAGAAGTCAATCCTTCCACCTTGAGTTGATTCGCCTTCGTCGTTTCGCCGAGCCGATGCGGCTCGATTTCATAACTTTGTTGCACGGCCACTCTCCTGACTTAGCCATTCGAGCACTTCGTGCTTCATTGAGTTATACGTCTGATTTGCCTTAGCGTGCCCAAGTCTCGAACCGTCGCAAGGCGACAATTTGATTTCGCGGACCCCTTACTAAATATTGCAAGAGATCGACCTCTAATATTTTCCCGTCAAAGTATAACATGCACACGAAACCAACTAAAATTAATACTTGCATCGATTCGGACTTGCGCCTTGGTCGATTCGATTTCTTAGAATCTTCGAGCCGATACAACGTACTCATCCTTCGGGGCAACGCGGCGCTTCGCATCGATTCAATTCGATGCATTCTTTCGGGGCAAGGCAACTCTTCGCATCGACTTAGTTCGATGCGTTGCTCGGGACAACGTAACTCTTATATCGATTCGCATCGATACATTTCATTCCGTCAACGCGACTCGTTGAGTCAACGCTTCAGCGTAATGCGCCGTACGGAGGGGGGCATTACAGAATATACCACTCAAAACAAGGTTCGTCCTCGAACCAAAACCAACACTCCGACTAAGTATTTTATAGATCGTATCACGATCTCGTCCCACCAATGTTGTTCAGTTTTACACTATCTCGCAAGCTTTTCATTAACATTTCAAAGCCATCCCTGCAGCTCTATTTGAATTTTGTATACAACTCGATTTGGATTCATACCTATATTCAAGGCGTCCCAAAGATATATGTATTTTGACCAATTCCAGTGGTAGCAAATTGGAACAAAGCTGACAGGTAAATTTCAATCCTATGCTTGCCATCTCGTACTCTCGATCGGACTTATCCTTAGCAACCGTTCTCGAAATTTCATCGCATACGTATATTCGAAACATACGTGATTCATTCAATAAAGTCACTGCACGCGACGCGATTCATAATCGCCTTTCTCGTTTCGTATGTTTCATCGGGACTATCAATTCTACGCATTGCGTCAAGCCGTCGCGCATCCAATCACAACGAGTCTCCGCAACGCCTTACGTTCGAAGTCGCTACCCAACTATTTTCGAAGTCTTGCTTATGCAACTTATCTCGATACGATTTCTTTATCAATATTCGGGACTACGCCCGTTAGGTTACTTACGTAGTCCCCGTGCTTAACTTCTCCCGACGCAACTTTAAATTGACATTGCACAAAGGCCACAATCTATCTGACACGAAAGTTTATATCAAGGCGACGGTGCTCAAGGCAACGATCGCCTTGACACGAAGTCTCTACGATGCATCTTACATCCGATTTCCTAACGAGTAGGAATTCACTAGCCAAATTCCCAACTTATCCATCTCGCAACATCGAATATAAGTTCGATTCACGCAAGCTCAATTGTAAGGTAAATCCAAATCTAACGACATGCCTCATAAGTCATTCCCTTATCATTTCTCTCTCGTGCATAGCACGATTCTCGCACTCGCCTATCCGAATCCCAAGTTCGTTGATGAATTTCAAGTTCGATCGTCGACCAACATAACCATTCAAGCATTCATCCGACGAATACTCAAAAATCTAACTGTATCATTCGCAATCAAAAGTTGTTCCAACAATTCTCGATCGCCTAGACTTATCGTTAACATGCACCGTGTTATCTTTGTTATCGGTGCAATCTCATATGCGATATCGCATGGGTCATCTTACGGTCTGCAGCATTCAATTTGATTTGGCGGTCAAGTCTTCTAGGGTCAGCTGCCCCGAAGCTACGCTCGATAACTGTGGATCATCACCGAAGGACAGTTTTACTACGAACCATGCTATATCTTATTTCGGAGCCAAATCACGTTCCGACGATTCTATGCGACTACCCAATTTTGGACAAAATCACTTCCATCGGCGCAACTGATATGCAAGTATCCTCTGAGTAAAGTCATGCACGGTCGTCGATGATTCCGCCATTTACGAAACATCTACTCGCATCAAGTTCGAGTCTATCTTATTTTTGGGTCGACACACGAGATGCTATACGCATCGAGCAATCGTCGATGACTTATAGTCTCTCGTCTTGATCAATCACAAAATTTACGATCAACCAAGTTCGTTCATTCTCGTATCATTACTTACAAAAATTTTGATAGCGCAAGGCGTATTCCATTTTGTATTCTCACATCGCGCTTACGTTTTCTTCCATATCGATCTTGATAGTTCATATCAATTTCGATAGTAAGAGGGTCGACTTTGAATCCGTTTCAACGTCAACTTAACTCGCATCGCATACATCCAAGTTTGCAACAAACTTTTCTATACGCATCAACTCATTTTCTGATTCACCGCATCCCGCTATACTTTGATCGCATGACCGAGTTACCGATTATCCAACATCGTGCCCTCGAGTTATACGATCTCACCCTCTAAGTTTTGCGTGTTTTTCAGTCGTACTCAAATGAGTGTCGCCGTAACGTAACCAACTATTTCTTAGGCACGATTACTCATATCAACCAACTCTTCACCGAAGTCGCACATCGTACGATTCGATTACAATTCGCATCGCCTAACATTTCTATTGAAATCACAAGTCGTGCGATTCGATTCGTCTCGCCCAACATTTCTACCGAGATCGCAAGTCGTGCGACTCATTTGCAAGCTCGAGTATTCCTTTTCCGTCGATCCGATTATTGCGTCAAGGCATAATCGTTTCGCTAGTCTCGGTCGTCCGACCAACTTATAACTTTTGTCCGACGTATCGTTCATTGATACGAGTCTCGCCTTATCGTCCCAACCAATTTTCGATGATCACTTGCATCAACATACCATTATACAAATTTTTAATAGAGTCTCGGTACTCTCCCGTCCGTTGCGGACAAACCTTCCGCAATTCTCACAACGTGTCGATGAAATTTATCGCACAGGTGCTATACCATATACCACTCGGAATCGAGTCATTCATTGCCTACGTGGTATGACATATACCACTCGAAATTCAAGCCATTTCCCTCGTATTACACTTAGTATAAACCGACAATCTCTTCCGACTCATGATTTCTGCAGTGATCGTGCTTGATCACAATCGTAACTTTGATTCTATCACATGCGACACAATTCGGTCAATGTTCTCGTTTGCCAACATAAGTTTGGTGTGCAACCGAACGATTCATTCTATCGATTTACGATTTCAATTCTTTCCTTACGTTGCATCTCGTGCAACAATTTATCTGATATGCATTGCACCCCGTGCAACAAATTTTACTTCCGATACGCGTTGTACATCGTGCTACAATTTATTTCCGACATTTCACTTCACTTTGTATAATGATTTATTTTTAATTTCCTTTGTACTTCGTGCAACGATTAATTTGATATGCGTTGCACCACGTGCAATAATTTTACTTCCAACATGCGTTGCACATCGTGCAACGATTTATTCCCGACTTTCCAAGTCAATGCCCAATCTGTTCAACACATTCGGCATTGGCTTATCACTTCTCACTTTTATTTTAACGCATATTCACTATTACTCGTTGCACTTTGTGCATCATTTTATTTCTCTTTTAACATGTTACATTGCGACAACATCTCAAATCATATTTCACAATTTGTTGCGCTTGTAGCAACTAACATTTTTACGGCTCGTTGCATTCAATGCAATATACCCTTCGCGACTTTTTTAGCAAACATCATGTAATTTCCAAAACACATGCGGCAAAATTACACGATTTGTATTAGACTTATTGTATGGAACATCCAGTACGGCATCGAGTAGAGTCAAGAATGATATCAAGTGGTGGTGGGCAACTTTTAGAATTGTAATGAAGCGAGCGTCCAGAGGAAATTGAGCCTAGAGCTCTGATACCAATTTATCACGCCCCGACCCGGAATCACCCGAATCATCGTCCTCGTAGGGGGCGTGATGCCGCACGAGCCTGGAGTTGCGCTCGTGCAAGGCAAGGTGACAAGTTCTCAAATGGTTATCTTTTGATTCGATATTAACAACGATAGGAAAAACAGAGTATACGAAACAATTCTCTTTATTGATCTCCGAAACTGAGATTACCATGGCTTTCGATAGCCTAACAATATATGCCAGATTGGCTACAACACTCAGGTTCTCTCTTGCCCATAAAAGATTTTACCGTTCCATACATCATGCCTTCTGTATCTCGGCCACATCAATCCAGCTGCGTAGTCCGAGCGTCAATACGATAGAACACTTCAATGCGCTTCGGCATTCCAAGCCTTAACACGTTCAAGCAACGCTTCGCCGCGAGCAATCCATTCCCTGCACCCTGCATAAACCTGGTGGGGGATCAGTACGTTCGTCCTCGCATGTACTGAAGCAAAGATCATCTTTCTAAACCGACATTTTAATATTTATGTTGAATCATGCAACTTAGCTTATGATATTGCTATGTTCTCCTTAGGGTCAATTTTATGGCATCTTCGAAAGCGTAAAGCATGTTATCATAGCAGCATGTTATCGAATTGAATAGGCAAGCAAACAAACAATCTCGTATTTGATTCGTGGCACGACTTACCAAGTCGACGCACTCGCCCTTGCACCGACGTAAGGTGAATACGCCGCATTCCTTCCCTGTCATATTATATGTGCATCTCTAAGCAGGATCTCTATGCGGGACGCATACGCGCCTACACTTTCAATCCATCGTTCCTTAACTATATGAAGGTCGTGGGCGTATCTGCGTCGGAATGGACTAAAGGAGTTTCTCTTTTATTTTTCCTTACTTTCTTTTCTCTCCTTCTTTTCTCTCTTTTGTTTGGGTAGCCCGGCGTTTCACGGGTTGGGTTGCTATCCCAACAACCGAAACTTACCGTGTGCCTACCATCATTTACGGCTTCTCACATTTACGACCGAGTGCTAATCGGACTTCGCAGATGTGCGCCTATCAAAGATTATCATCCCTTCTAGGCCGAACGGTCCCGGTGCCCCGGTGCGCCCGTTCGGAGTGAACGTTCCATGCACGAAAGATATCATCGCAATTATCTCAAGTCCATTCCATTCAACCATACAACGCACTATCATTCAAACAACCAAGCATAGCCTTGAGTCCAAGACTCAGACTTTATCATTTCGTATTTCTTTCGTTAATTTTCTATGTTCTCACGTTTCATACTTTGTTTCAATAATTCAATGGCATTGTGCCTCAACTCAATGCTCGTCAACCGAACGACCCGAAGGTCTCGAACACCTTTCGAGGCACCATGTCATATCCGACAGTTCTGCCACATTCATGCCACAACTGTATTCTCTCGCAACGAAGCCATCTTTTATTATCCCATATACGTAGGCACGTGTCGACCGTATTTCCCTGTTCTATAACTTAGCATTCAATGTTCGGGGCTTGCGCGCTAGGGCGCTCGCCTATTGTCTTCCAATGTTCTAGTCGTCTAACTCGTGCAGCAGAGGCACGGTATGGTTCGTGCACTAAGGCAGTTGCCGATTACAGTTATCCCATGTTCTTGCGGCTTGCGCACCGAGGCACTCACCTATGCGATATCCAATGTCCCATAGCAACTCGTGCATATTGATGCACATTTCATTTCAAATGTTCTAACTTAGTATTCGACTCACACTATGATTTATCTCCGATCGGACCACGCCCGTGGCGTCGATAGGTTAACTTTAGCATACAATGATATATTTGACTTATCGAATGAAGGAGTAAAAAGAAGTCAATCCTCCCACCTTGAGTCGATTCGCCTTCGTCGTTTCGCCTTCGTCGTTTCGCCGAGCCGATGCGGCTCGATTTTATAACTTTGTTGCACGGCCACTCTCCTGACTTAGCCATTCGAGCACTTCGTGCTTCATTGAGTTATACGTCTGATTTGCCTTAGCGTGCCCAAGTCTCGAACCGTCGCAAGGCGACGATTTGATTTCGCGGACCCCTTACTAAATATTGCAAGAGATCGACCTCTAATATTTTCCCGTCAAAGTATAACCTGCACACGAAACCAACTAAAATCAATACTTGCATCGATTCGGACTTGCGCCTTGGTCGATTCGATTTTTTAGAATCTTCGAGCCGATCCAACGCACTCATCCTTCGAGGTAACACGGCGCTTCGCATCGATTCAACTCGATGCATTCTTTCGGGGCAAGGCAATTCTTCGCATCGACTTAGTTCGATGCGTTGCTCGGGACAACGTAACTCTCGTATCGATTCGCATCGATACATTTCATTGTGTCAACACGACTTGTTGAGTCAACGCTTCAGCGTAATGCACCGTTCGGAGCGGGACATTACAGGTACCGCTTTTTCTTGTACGGGGTCGTATGTCCGAAGATAAGTCTTCCCCGATCGCATCTCGCCAGATAGAACCTCGTAGATGGGAGAGGAAACCATATGCCATGACTTGTACTTCTTGCTCCTTTTTGCTTTGGGAGGTACTACCCCCTACGTCACTTCTTGCACAAGGTCCGGATGGACCCACATGATCTCACCACATTCAGTCGTGAGTGGCACCAAGGTAGGGTTGCGAGCTGGCGGTAGGTTGACGACTTCCATTATTGCCTTAGGAATAGGGACCGTGCCGTCTGGGACTTCTGTGGAAGGAAAGTAACCAAACTGAAGAGAGATCATGTTAGAAGATACGACCTTGTCTTCAGCTTCGAGGTTGATCACTTGGCTGTCGATAAGCTGTTATATCTTCTTTTTCAGGAGGATGCAGTCCTTGGTAGAATGATGCATATACTGATGATAGAGACAGTACTTGGGATCGTTGAGCTGGTTCGCCTCTGCAGGACGTCGTGGTGGAGGAAATGTCAGCTTATTACCCTTCGTTAATGTATGAAAGATGGTAATAACATCGCCTTCGTCAAAAGAGAAGGTCTCCTTAGGCTTGTCGGAGGCGCCCTGAGAATTGGAAGCTCCTTTGGATGTGTCGACCTTCAGGACTTCTTTCCTTTTACCCCTACGAACATGGATAGTTTGAGGATGCTTGCCCTTGTCTTCGGGTTTGGGTGTTTTCAACCCCAGTAGTTCTAAGTTAGGAACGTCGTTTTCAGCAGCATCAGCGGCCCCAATGAAAGCGGGCCATGTATCATACTTATGTATACCCAGACAAAACTTTACCGTAGAAAGGAAGTTGTGTCGACAAGTATCCATAAGTTCTGAGTCTGGTATGCCGAAGTGCATCTTCAGTGCTTGCCTCCTGAAGCATTCGATGAAGGCGATGACAGACTCAGTCCTCCTTTGCTTGGTCTCGATGAGGGTGGACATACTAACATGTATGCCACTCTCATAAAACATGTTGAGGAACAACCTCTCCAAGTCTTTGAATGAATTGATACATTCGTCAGGCAGACTGCAGAACCATTCGAAAGCTACCCCATGCAAAGTTCTAATAAACAGCTTCGACAAGAACGGATCGTCTCTAGGCAAGTGCAGAGTCTGCGTGTTGAAGTACGTCATGTGCTGACGAGGAGAAGTCAACCCGTCAAATGAATTCAGCGTCAGCAGCTTGTAGTTAGGAGGGCAAGTAGCGTTCTCCCACTCAGGAGGATACGGTTGAGATATCCTCATCTTCTGAAGCTCGTCTTTGTGTGAGATGTTATCTCGATGGGCGACCAGGGAATCAATTATATCATGTTGATTGAGCAGGTGTTGGGAAACAGCTGTTGAACGGTTGTCAGGCGTCGTTGGTGAAGGACCACCCCCAGTATTTATAAGATTTAGAGGAGGTGCAACAGAATGATACTCCTTTTGTTGTGATAGAGGGTTATTGCTGTGAGCCGGGCTAGCGTGAGCCGAGACGTTTTGTTGAGGTGGAGGAACAGCCCCAGCAGCTTGAACCACCATGATACTGGTAAGCATATCAGTGATATTGGCGAATGCTGTTTCAAGACCCTCTAGCCGTTTGCTGGTCTGATCACTGGCTTCTTCAGGTCTTTCTCCATCTGCCATGTATATAGATAACATGCGAGGATGAACAGAGAAAACAGTACAACTGGTGCTGATACTGTCTGTCTCCGAGTGGACAAGTCCTTCATCTTCAGGTAGAGGAGGTAGATAGTCGCCATCGGATTCGGAGGGATCATCGTCCTCTAGAAGGCTACCCCTAGTGTGGAGGTCATCCGCTTCAGACTCTGAGGGAATACTACCTCCAGCTTGGGATTCTTCGTCGTCCATACGGAATCTTGCCTTTGACCGAGTACCCATATAGACTCCTTCAGATGTGACAGCCTGCTGGCCATCTGTTGGTAGACTTCTTCTTCTTCTTCTCGCTGAACTGAGAGAGAAAGTTGGGTTCGTAGTCTACCGTCTTTGATTGGGGCTTCCGTAAGGGGGACCCCATGAAGCCATGTTGGATGAAACACACAGTGGCTTTTCATCGTCAAAGAAGTGCAGCCATCGAAACATGGACTTTCTCTGAGGCACTCTTGTTGCTTTGGAGCAGCAACAGTCGATAACAATACTAGTGCACAGATGTGCACTATGAATTGTTACGTCCTCCCTCGCTTTACGCTTATAATTTATCATGTCGTGCAAGTCAGCGAAAGGGAGTTTTGCCTTACAACCCATGTTGCATGCATCGTCGAGCTTTGCATGCGGGTTCATATGGAGAGTTGGCGCATCCAGACTTAGTTCATATGCAGGGGCAACCCCCACACCTAAGTTCTGTGATGTCCTTGAAGACAGCCCCGTGCTATACGTGTTGGGGCCTGTCTTTTTGTTGTGGGCGCATAGGCCTTGGAGACTGGCCTTGGGCACATGCTCCTTGACGGCATGTCTGAGCCTCCTTGATGTGGGCGCATAGTACGGATCCAGTGAGCCTGGGCGCATAGCCTTGGGCGCATGACCCTGGATGCCCGGCCTGCTGAAGACAGAAGTATTCTAGTTGGAGTTATGCGCCCAAACACTCCCTTGGGCGCATGGCTTTGGGTGCATGCTTGGTGGAGCAACGCTGTTTTCTCCCAGTTGTGCCTCCTTCGTTTTTGAGCCTCGCCGGGTTTGCCCAGAGTGTCACACACCCCGATTCTTGGCAACGTAGTATTTTTCTTTGCCAAGTCTTGGGTGTTGAACATCCTGTTGTTGGTTGTGCAGGAAGGAAGTCACTGGACTAGTAGAGCCCGGAACGGTGTCAGCCTTCTCCATTTGGGGAACTTCTGTGGCAGAGTTATGCGCCCATGTGACAGAGTCCTCCAGTTGTATATCTGCTATGACACTAGCAGGATATCCACAGCGAGCCTTCGGAAGCTGAGTCTTAGGAGACTTGTTTGGCTTTGCTGATTTTGAGGGAGTAGAGCCATCCTTCGAGAGCATCTCTTCGAATGCCTGCTGATCGAACTTTACGATCAACATCTTCCGAGTGCTCCCCACTTTGTCGGTATCGGATTACGTCACCACCTTCTTGTCAGAAGAAAAGGTAGTCCCCAGTAGAGTCGCCATTTTTGTGGACACACACAAAAAAGAAAAAGAAAATACTGTCTTTTCTTTATTGGCACAAGGCACCACAAATCGAGTACGCCTGAGAGATCCTGCGCTGAGGATCCCCGAGTACAAAAAAGGAATTCTGGATAATGGGACGATGAAGATCGAGCGGCAGTTGCTCCTTTACTCCGTTGACACTCCGATTACAAAAGTAGGAGAAAACCTAAGAAAATTGCTAACTCTCGGCTCACTGGCAAAAAGTGCAGCAATTTGGCTCTTGAAAATGCTCTCCGTTCTGTGTTTTGAAGAGGGATGAGGCCCCCCTTTTATAGTCGTTCTTGAGCTGGAGTGATGTTATGCGCCCACATGAAAGAAACACACTGGTTTTCATATGGGCGCATAGGGTGTAGGCGCATGCAGGCTGCGAGATCGTGGGTTGGTCGTGGTGTTGACGTGGCCGCATGCTTCGGTACACGACTGCTCGTGGAGACTGACGTGGCCGTGCGCTTCGGTGCACGTTTTGATCATGGCTTTGACCGAGACAGGCTTGGGCGCATAGCCATGTCTCAGGCTATGTGCCGTCCTTTTGGGGAAGCTAGTCTTGGGCGCATAGAGCTTCACTGGCTGGACGCATGGAGCTTCACTGGCTGGGCGCATGGAGCTTCACTGGCTGGGCGCATAGAGCTTTACTGGCTTGGGCGCATGGGGCTTCATTGCTGAAAAATTTGCATGCTTCTATATATATATATATATATATATATATATATATATATATAAAAATATATATATATATATATATATATATATATATATATATATATATATATATATATATATATATATATATATATATATATATATATATATATATATATTAAAAATATATATATTATATATTATATATTATATTATATTATATTATATATATATATATATATATATATATATATATATATATATATATATATATTTATATATATATATATATATATATATATAAAATATATATATATAATAGTCTTATATATATATTTAAAATACTACTAGTATGTACCATAGCCCTTTTTTAACCTAAAATAATTATGGGGTAGTGGTTATTATGTCAAGCCTTTACACTAGAGGTCATAAGTTCAATTCTTGGTGGTAATATTAATTTTATATTAATTTTATATCAATTTTTATTTTATTTTATATTATATATGGGTTCCATTTTGAAAGTTTGCCTAGGACCCCCATGAACTCAGGGCCGGCCCTGGCATGGATTGTGCACATCTCTCTGGTCTCTATTCGTAACTTATCGCATTGGTATTGCCAAATGCGCCATGTGAACGGGTATAGAAAGAATAGATACTAGATTGTCTCTGGTTCTCTATGATATAACACACAACTTGTGTTCGAGATGTGGATGCCGAACCGTTGTAGCCGATCCATTGTTAGTGGACATCCTAGCATGACTTTATACATACAAAACTTCATTTTGCTCAAAATATTCTTCACCCAAATCAAGTCATAATATACCATCGGTTGTTGATGTGATCAAAATTGTTCATATGCAACTTTATGCTCAAACTTTCCTGAAGTAGAATTATCCCAAGTCCACATTTCCTGCCCAAGTGCTCCATCGACCACCTTACTGGTGATATCCGCCCGGAATTGTCTTCCAATTGGATGATCGTCCAACTGCCATGATCCTTGCCTAATGAGTTCGCTATCATGTTCATCTTTGCCTCGTATTTTGAACGTTTGCCATCAGCACGCTCTATTATGCTCTGATGATGCAACTATGGGTCAAACCACAAACTCATGTTTTCACCATCAGTAATTTTTTTTGGTTATTACCTGTTTTAACCATTGCCTACTATGCAAAATAGTTTTATATGTCATTGACAAATTGTTGTTCATTTGTTATTGCCCTTCAGGTACCTACTTCGCATCCAGTCTGTCCATTGTGATCCTCCCTTTACAGATTTCCATGCATATGTGATGCCAACGATCTTGTAAAAAGTCACTAACGATTTGTGATCGACACCACCTTTTATCTTCGGTCTACACAAGTTCGTCTATGATATTGCATGGACTCCTCCCTGTATATAAAATTCACATAATTTTTTAATATTTTAAATAGTTGTAGTTGGCAACATTTGTAGAGCCTAAAAATTAAGAGGCGCCACTCATTAAAGTCTTCAATCATCTGATGGCGCCAAACCAATCAAGTTGCGCTGGATCATCAAGTTGGGCAGCTTCAGATTGTGCCATCGCCAGGTTGCGCTGGAGTCAGGCTGCGCAGAGCGACACGTGGCGCACTTCCTCGAGAATCTTGGCGTTATCATTATCTGACAACTGATAGCACGGAGATTAAGGAAAATCCCTTTGAATCCCGCGCAACGTGACGCTCAAGAAGACTTTATCAGCATGTAATTAACGCTGACAGCTGGTTGGCGCAAGTCACTGAATGGCGCAAGGATTAATCAGTACAGCACAGAAGACCTAGTCAAAAGGTGCTAGTCGTTAAGTTGCGCCTATGCGCAGCCTGACAAAGTGGCGCCACTTGATCAACTCTTAGTTTAAAACAGGGTGACGTGGCGCGCAAGCCATCAACTTCATAGAGCGTGCCCACTACACTGCCCACGACCACGCGCATCTCAATCAAACGATGCCATGCGTTTACAACGGATAGTGCAAACCGCTCGCGCAGGTTGTTGTATTGCGCCCTCGCGCAACCTGATGAAGCTTGCGCAAAGTGTTCAAATGGTGTTCAAGACAGAGTAACGTGGCTTGCAAGCCACTAACTTCGTAGATCATGCCCAATATACTGCCAACGACCACGCGCATCTTAATCAAACGATGCCATACGTCCATAGTAGTTAGACCAACCATTTGCGTAAGTGAACAAGAGGCGCACAATCTGAATTGCGCACAATCCAGAATAACTACTAAACAGTTATTTCAAGAACTCTATAAATAGAGTTTCAAATCATTCTAAAAGCATCAAGAGGGATCATAATCTCCTGCTAAAGTGTTGTTACATTCTCCAGAGGCTCGTGTCTTCGATATCACATCGTCCAAGGGATAAAGTGATCATCTTCTGATCAGTTTCCTATAGTTGTACTTCCCTAGAAATCAATTGTACACATGTACTCTTTTTTTAGTTTGTAATAAAACTTTTTGTTCTTTGCAAACAAAATGGCAACTCTGCTGGGGACGACTTTCTCCTCCAACGAGAAAGTGACAACTCAAAGTGATACCGCGTCAATCGGCAAAATGCAGAAGACCCTAGTCGTGAAAGTCGACCAGACAGCCTACGAGACCATGATCAATGTTGGGGGTGCCAAGCGCACTTCTGCCACTGTTAAGAGCAAGACTCGCTTTGTTTGGACTCCTAAGTCCTCGGCGGCGCAATCTTCTGCCTCTGTGCAACTTGTGCCCATCACTACTTTGGCACAACCTAAGGGAAACAGCCTTTTGGCTAATCCCTCCACTTCTCCGTTTCTGAAATCGGAGGAGACTCTGTCTCGACACAATGCTGTCCAAAATAAGGGAAAGCGCCCTTCAGTCCTCTCTTCCCTAGCGCAACCTGTACTTATTCCTGCTTCTGCGCAACTCGAGCCTATCATTGCTTTGGCACAACCTAAGGGAAACAGCCTTTTGGCTAATCCCTCTACTCCTCCGACCCTGAAATCGAAGGAGATTCTGGCTCGGCACACTACTGTTCAAAACAAGGGAAAGCGCCCTTTGGCCTTTTCTTCTTCGGCGTAATTTGTGCGTGTTCATGCTCCGGTGCAGCTTGCGCAGGTTCATGCCTTGGCGCAACCCGCATGTACTTCTGCACTAGCGCAATGTAAAGAGAAGCACTCTTTTCCAGCAATTCAGAAGCTCAGTGAGAAATCAACAAATCAAGGAAAATGCTCTTTAACATTTCTTTATTTTGCTTGAGTTGTTGACTGGATGGAAAGTACTGCTCTCCTTAATAGAGACAGCCAAATCTCTATCGGGAAGATGAGTTCCATTTAGAACAAACCTTCCATTCAAATGGGCATTATGCCTACTCCAAAGAGATCAGGGCAGGATCTACCAACCTTTTGTATTTCAAGATCCCGACGAGGCAAACTACTAGTATCTCAATTAGATACAAAAGCAGCTCCCCTGTCAAACTTGCGCACCTATATCAACAGGTGCCAATTAGGCTCAACCTCGGGAAATCACAAGATGCATCAAGCACCAGTTGCTAACTTACAACAGAGGAAGAATGCTGAGGTGAAAGATCATGTGACTTATGCTAACCAGCTTAGCACATCCTTGTACACTCAAGGTACAGGACATCTTAGGAACAGGAACCATGTCCCGAATATCATCAAGGACTACGTTCCTGCAACTTTTTCCCGTCCTGTTAGAGACCTCCGTGAACTCTTAATACAGAAGCGGAAGGTTGCAAATCCATCCCGTCCAGCGGTGGTCCAACAACAAGAACATCATTGCAACTACCATCATGAAGTTGTCATCAAATGCTGCTGTCAGTCAGCCAAGCGGTCCATCCTTGACCGTTTGAATTATGTTCAGACTCCCGAACCAATCCTAGTAGACGAAGATGAACTTCTCTATGCTTCTGTCAACATGGCATCTCGAAGCACTGGGGGTAGAAAACGTCCAAGACGTAATGCGTTCCGCAATCCTAGTCAGCAATACTTAGATCGGATTCATGAATCCGGTGAAGGAGTATACCAATATACTAGATCAAAAAGCCAAGATACAATCGGTCAAAGGAATCTTCTTGATTCAAACAAAGATTCTTTCAGTCAAAAAGATATCCCTATCACTTATTCTGGGGATAGTTCTTTTGACGCTGACAGTGAATGTTCTGAAAGGACAATTCTTTCTACTAGCTCGTCTTCAAAGGCTAGAGAAGTGACTACTTATGCCGTCACAGAAGATCAAGATACCTCCACTTCTTCCAGTCAAGAGCAAAGAATTGCTGCTTTGGAGGCTAGTTTGAAGAAAATGGCTGAGATAATGGCAGGCATGTATGCTGTGATTATGGCACAACATATAGTTCCACCAGTCGCGAATCTGATTCAGACTCAAGAACCTGTTACAACATCAATTCCCACCAATATTGATCTGGGGGTACAATCTCCTCACACTGCTTTCATTCCTGCGTAAACTATTCCAAGTCAATCTGGTGCAGGGGGTGGTACTTATCATGCGGTGCCCCTTCCTGACACATTAAATCAATCTAATACTCCACAATCAACAGGAGATACCAATGAGGCCGTAAAACTTTTACGTACTCAATTTGAAGCTTTCAAACAGAAGGATGGCCTGCAGAAGCTTAGGATCAAACAACCCTATTCCATATAATGGAAAGAGGTCCAATTTTCTCCTAAATATAAGCCCCCTACCATTATGTTATTTGATGGCAGCACGTCTCCAAGTCAATACCTCAATCACTTGAAGTAATGACTGACCAACTTCAACCAAATGATGCTCTTCTTACTAGAGTGTTTGTTGGCTATTTAGCTGGTGCAGCATATGAATGGTATCATAGTTTACCAGATGGGTGCATAACCTCGTTCGCTGGCTTCAAACAAATGTTCTTGGAACAATTTTATGAGGAAACCAACGACATAACTATGTCTTCTCTCATCAAAATCAAACAACGACATAATGAAACGACTGAACGTTTCATTGAACGGTTCCGTCGTGAAGCACTCAAAATGCCTCTCGAAACTCCAGATGCTTTAACTATAGACACTTGCAAATCAAACTTGTTGTCTATAATCAGCATATGGACAGGATCAACACAGTTTTAGGATTGGCCTTCTTTCATAATGAACGCCAAAGCCGCAGAAGAAAGCGCTAACAAATTCAAGCAATTAGGCATTCAAATGCCTAATCTTGACAAAGAGGAACGTGCTACACCAAATAATAATGGCCGTCAGAACAATCGCAAGAGCAAGGAGACTTTGGCCATTAACCTCAAAGCAAAGAAGCCCTGGCCATCAATGTAAATTAGCCAATATCTACCTCTTCAGCACCACCATAACGGGCACCTCGTCCAAAAGAAGAATACTCTTTTGATGAAGATGATATCATGAGTATCATTGATTGCCTCATCAAGAGTAACAAACTCGAACTGTTAGAACCTAAACGGCCAGATGAAGTTGGTAAGACTAATCATCCTAAATATTGTGTTTACCACAGGTTTAATGGACATCCGACTCGAGCGTGCTATGTGCTCAAAGGTAAAATACAAGAGATGGTCAATTCTGGTGCAATCACTCTCCAGTAAAATAAGAAAACTGTAACGGCTAATGTCGTCTCCTTACAGTTTGGAGATTTTTTGGCTCAACTTGTGCAGGACGGTGTCATCCCCATCCCAAGAACTACTCTGGAGATTGTTAATCTTCCACCTGCACGGACAGATGGTCTTGTTCTTTTGTCTACTGATAAAGGAGAGATCATATGGATATATCCAGATTTAGTGGCGGACTGTGAAATACCATCTTCTTCCACCAAGTCCAAAAAGGCCACTAAAAATAAATCATGTCACATGATGATTTTTGGTGAGCCTTGTCTTCCACCTCTAACTGCTACCTTTATCCCGACAGCAGGTAATCATTCTTCTTCTTCCACTGATAAGACAATATTGTCAAAATCAGAAGCCAAATACCAACCAGCTTTCCATCTGTACAGTCCACAATCTCGTGAACTCATGAACGAAGATGGGATATAATCTACAAAAGGCCTCTGGTTTGAATCATGGAAAGGGGTCTCCTGTACCTCTTTCTCTATGTCTTTTTTACAACCAATCTCGGGTTGGTTTGGGTTACTGGACAAACTCTCCCTCTTGCCGCAAGAAATCTTCCAGAAACAAGATATAGGCAAAGAACTGCAACACGGTGTCCTTTGACCCTGTATCCGAGGAAGAAGTCTTAACTGGTACCAGGCCTGGGAAACCTTACCTAAGAGACTACTCAGAAGGTCAAGAAAACCCTGCTCCAGCTCTGGAGGCTCCTCAAGCATCATCTTCTCCTGCTGTCAATATTTTGTCAGCTTTATCACCCCAGATAGAGGCAACTCTTCCCAAATCGATGACAGCAGACAAAGAAAAACAGCCTGTCCGTTTTAATAAAGTATTAAAGAAAATGCCAACTTTAGGACTTGAGAAGCCATATAACTTTGATATACTGGCTCAACTGGCCAATACTCTGGCAAGATTGCCAATTTTTGAGCTACTTCGTCTTTCGAATGAGACTCGAGAAACGTTGAGTGAAGCTTTAATGCAAGTCGATACTTGTCTAGCACTTCTCAAGAAACCAGAGGATGAGCCTATAACATGCCTTTATTGTCATAGTGTGATGGAGCTAATGCCAAACATCACCTTCACACAAGACGATATGTTGTTAGAAGATAATCGTCATGATCGACCCCTCTACTTCACGGGATATGTTGATACCATGAAGGTTGATCGTATCCTAATCGATCCTGGGTCTGTGCTGAGCATCATGACAAAGACTCTACTAGATACATTGAAGATTCCCGTACACAATCTTTCGACAACCATCACGACAATCCTGGGATTCAATTCTGGGAGAAGTGAACCTTTAGAAAATATTTGCCTGAAAGTTCAAATAGGCAATCTTCATACGAAGGTTACTTTCTACGTGATCGACAATCACGGCTCTTACAATGCTTTGCTGGGAAGACCCTTTCTGCATGAGCATAACATTGTACCATCCACTTTACATCAATGCTTCAAATATGTGGATTCCAATGGAGAAGTCCAAAAGGAAGTAATCGACTTGAATCCTTTCAGGGGGTTGAAGCATATTTTACGGACTCTCGGATGTACAAAGAGGAGTTCATGAAAGTTGTATTGGCAATGGATAGTGAGGAGGATCAGAAGCATACTTCAAAAGATGTTCTCGTGATCCCCGTCAAAGGATGTTCTATTTGTCCTTCTTCTTCTCAGACATTGACCATACATCTTTTCTCTCATAACAAACAGCCTCTTGCTGTAGAAAAGGAACAAAGGGAGCTCACCTCTTTCGAGCCTCTTGTTATCGACCTTCGTCGTAACAAACCTCCTCCTTCTCTTTCTCCTTCTCTGGTTATCAACCTTACTAAGCCTTCTGTTAAGGCTAAAAATCATGTTGTAAATGATGATGTACAAATCAATAAAGTAGCATCTCCTTTACAGTATACTGATGTCCTTTATTATACTCGATGTTATTTAAAAATGTTAGATAACTTCGAACCACTTGTCATAGGAGCAGTTGAGGCTTCCCGAAACAAAGACTTGCTCGAACCAATGCAGGACTCCTTCTTCTTAGTTCCTTCCAGGAAGAAAGATGAACTTCCTATACTTTTTAGTAAAGGAACAGAACAAAAGATCATGCCCGATAGTGAAGAAGAAAATCAAGATAACGGAAGACTTCAACTACGTCGTTATAGTCAACAATCAAAAGATATCATTCAAAAGATGGGCTATAATTTTAAAACTGGTCTCAATAGCGGCAAAGGAAGGCGAACTCCTATTCATATTCCTACTCCAAAAGAAAAATCACAACAATACTACAGCAAAATGAAGCGAGGATTAGGTTATACTTCACCAACTCCGACTCCAGAAGCCTCCGAATTCGAGGAAGAAGAATGATCTGACTCTTCTGATTCTTTCTCATGGGATTCAGATACCAGTGTAGGGCACGTCCATCGCGTGGCTCTATCTTCCAATATGGTGACTGTCGAGTTCTCGGAAGATGACGAAGACTTTGCCGAAGCTTCTGAATATGATCCTTGGGCACAAAGGATGGACACTCAATGGGAGCTTCGCTTCGAGCAACGTGAGACACCTACTGAAGATCAGTTGGTTCAAGTCAATATTAGAGACGAAAATTCCTCAAAACTAATTTTCGTCAGCAAAAGCCTTCCTGAAGCAGATAAACAAGAACTAATCCAACTCATTAGGGAATATAATAATGTATTCGCTTGGAGCTATGAAGATATGACGGGATTGGATCCTCAGATCGCTACTCACAGGCTCAATATTTTGCCAAATGTGAAGCCAGTCAAACAGCAACAACGTCAATTTTGACCTGACATGATGGATGTCATAGAAGTTGAAGTCAAGAAAATCATTGCCTGCAGTTTCATCAGAGAAGAACAACATCCTGATTGGGTGGCTAATGTTGTCCCAGTTTTGAAGAAGACAGGGAAAGTCCGGGTTTGTATTGACTTCAGAGACCTTAATGAAGCCGGTCCCAAAGACGAATTCCCTCTCCCAATCACTGATGTCATGATTGACAATACTTGCGGATTTGAACGCATGTCCTTTATGGATGGATTTTCAGGATATAATCAAATCAAGATGCATCCAGAAGATGAGAAACATACATCTTTTCGCACTCTCCTCGGAGTCTTTTGCTACATTGTCATGCCAGTTGGTCTTAAGAACGCTAGTGCAACTTATCAGCGGGCCATGAGTACCATCTTTCGTGATCATTTACGAAAGACTGTTGAATGTTATATTGACGACATTGCTGTCAAAAGTCGTTTAAAAGAAGACCATATTCAAGATTTGAGAACTATTTTCGATCTAATGTGCCAGCATCAACTCAAGATGAATCCCACCAAGTCATTTCTGGGAGTCTCTAGTGGCAAATTTCTTGGATTCGATATTACCTCTAAAGGTATACACGTTGACCATAAGAAAATCAAAGCCATTCAAGAGATGCATCCTCCATGCAACCTAAAAGAGCCACGAGGATTCCAGGGACGGTTTACGGACATCAAGAGATTCATCTCAAATCTCTCTAGATGTTGTAGACCGTTCACTCAACTCATGAAGAAAGGTGTGTCTATTATTTGGACTGAAGAATGTCAACAAGCATTTGAAGACATAAAATGGTACTTGATGAACCCTCCAGTTCTAGTGCCTCCAGTGTCTGGAATACCTTTTCTGATGTATGTTCGAGCAACGGACCACTCTTTAGGTTCTTTATTAGCTCAGAAGAATAAAGAAGGTCATGAGCAGGCTATCTACTACCTTAGTCGCATGATGATTGGAGCTAACCACCGATACACTCCAGTAGAAAAGGAATGTCAAGCTTTGATGTTTGCTGTTCAAAAGACGAGATATTATATCACTGGCCAAACTATTCATGTTATTTCTAGAGTTAATCCTCTCAGGGTCCTGATGAAGAAGCCCAGTACACTCAATTCTAGGCTTGCAACATGGGCCATATTGTTAGCTCTTGTTGACTTTCTAGCAGCTAATCCAGTTCCCGAAATATCTAAACTCTACGATGAGATTCCAGATGAAACCTTAGAATCTAATATGATTTCAGAAGAAATTCTTATTTGGCGTCTATTCTTTGATGGTGCATCCAGAATTGGACCAAAAGGTGCTATTGTTGCTAGAGTTGGAGTCGTTCTCATCTCACCAGAAGGGTTAGCTATCCAAAGAGCTTATTCTTTAGATAAGTCATGTTCCAACAATGTGGTTGAATACAACGCTCTGCTCATTGGTCTCCAATTGGCTCAACAATTAGATATTGAGTATCTTGAAGTTTACGGAAACTCGAAACTGATTGTCAATCAAGTTAGAGGCACATACAAAGTTCGACATCAAGATTTGGTTCCATATCATGAGGCAGCAATCAGGCTGGCCACTTCATTCAAAGGATTCTTTATTGAGCACGTACGCCGAGCATGTAACACAAAAGCTGATGTACTTGCTAATATTGCAACAGTATTAGCAATTCCCGTCAGAAGGTAACAAATGATCGTTATCACTAATAGAGAGTTATTTTGTGTCCAGAATAACTTAAATATGGAAGTTAACAACCCAAACATAGAATTCAACAATTCGATTGAAATTTGTGCCATTAATGAATATTGGAGGACTCCTTTCATAGACTTTGTAGTCCATGATATCCTACCTGAAGACCCTAAGGAGGCTACAACAATTCGACGACGGTCACTCAGATTTTACTATAATCATACTACAAAGATACTTTACCGACGAACATACGACGGCTTACTCCTACATTGTCTTGCTGGGGAAGAAGCCAAACAAATACTTCGTGAAGCTCATGACGGTGTTTGTGGTGTACATCAACCTGGTCCTAAATTACAGGATCGTTTTCGACGTATGGGCTATTATTAGCCCTCGATGGTATCTGATGCAATCGAATATGCAAGAAAGTGCCGAGCATGTCAAATCCACGCTGACTTCATTCATCAACCGTCAGAATTCCTTCACCCGACGACAGCATCTTGGCCCTTTGAAGCTTGGGAAATGGATGCCATCAGTCCTATCAACCCTTCCTCGTCTCGAGGACATCAGTCTATATTAGCCATAACTGATTACTTCTCAAAATGGGCTGAAGCTATACCTCTAGCTGAGGTCAAAACAAGCAGCATCATCAACTTTATCAAACATCATGTAATTTATAGGTTCGGTGTTCCTCGACGAATCATTCACGATAATGGGCCACAATTCATCAGTCAGAAATTCACTCAATTCTGCGATGACAACAGGATCAATAATATTGCTTCTACAGCTTACAATCCTGCAGCTAACGGGTTGGCAAAAGCATTTAACAAAACCATCATCAAACTCCTCAAGAAGTTTATTTCTACCAACAAACGGAACTGGAGTGAGAAGCTTGACGAATGTCTATGGGCTTACCGTACTACTATACGTACTTCTACAGCATGTACACCTTTCTCTTTGGTATACGGATACGAGGCTGTATTACCATTAGAAATCCAGATCCCTTCCCTAAGGATTGCCATTGCCAATGAACTAACAACCGAAAACAATGATCGCCTGAGACTTCAGGAGCTTGAAGCGCTTGACGAGAAACGACTCCTAGCTAAACAACATATTGAGTTATACCAAGCTCGTCTATCAAAAGCCTTCAACCGTAAAGTCAAAGCCCGATCATTTCAAAAAGGAAAACTAGTTCTAACCGTCAGACGTCCTATGACTATGACGCATATGAGCAAAGGCAAATTTAAAGCGAAGTGGGAAGGACCTTATCTTGTAAGTAAAGTTTTCTCCAATGGAGCTTATCAATTAACTGGTACGGATGGTCGAGTCGCCATGACGCCCATTAATGGCAAATTTCTCAAGAAATATTATGTTTGAAGAGAAAAGAATATATATATATATATATATATATATATATATATATATATATATATATATATATATATATATATATATCAACACAGAGATTCAGAATGTAAATAAAATTCCTTATTTGCATAAATTTAAATAGAAGGAAATACATAAAATTAACGAGAACCGGAGCCCTCTTGATTGAAAACATATTTCGCAAGAAGCTCGAAGACATTATTGTCCGATGATACCAGCTGTTCGCAGGAGGCTTTCCTTAAAGCTTCTTCTTCAGCAGTACTCCCAGGCTCCACTAGTTCGACGAGAATGTCCTACTTCTGTCCAGGGACAGTCGAACTTTCTCCAATTTCTGGCTGAATAGGCAGCAGAGGCTCATCGGAAGGAGTGTTGAGGACAGCTTCGATCTTTGGGATAACTTCCATCTCCCTAGGCATTTCTTTTGAAGACATTTGCAAAAGAAGGAAAAGGGGTAAATGATGCTCTCAGAAAAGTTCCATACTATTTATAGACAGAAAATCCAAACATTCTGTCTCGCGAATCGAAACAACCTTTCCTCGAAAAGGCATGTTAGTTCATCTTATGAAGAGATCTACATTTATTCTTTAGAATTGAAGCGACCTTTCTTCGAAAAGGCGTGCTGATTCATCCGTCTTTTCATCTCTACTTCATTGCGGGAATGGGCCTACATTTATAATAAATTCCCGTGAAGTCTATCCAAATCATCAATTCTGTCTTTTGAAACCAAGCTGTTTTAAAAGATATCTTTTCTTTATGATAAATCCAGATATTGTCTTTTTAGACACAATATTCTGTCTTTAAGTCCCAGCGGACTTGAAGATCATTTATAGAAAAATAAATTCACGTCCATATTACCTCTGGATTCTATTTTCTATATCATCATATCAAATCAAATCATAAAGAAAAGAAAATCATTCTTTATTCTTTCTTTAAAAAATAGTTACATCTTAATGGAAATCTATTACATCTCTGATTTTCATTCTAGATACATCTTAATGGAAATCTATTACATCTCATATTTTTAGTCTAAATCTAACAAATGAAGGTCTATTACATCTTTGGATCTTCTTGTTAATGTCAGTTCCTTGTCGTCTCGACCTGAAGCAACGAGCAAGGCAATGGAACTAACTCTGGTCTTCTCTCTCAGAAAGATGAGAAGAGAACCCCAGAGTAAAGCTGCCACCCCTAATTTTCAGGAATAGGGGTATTTTTGTCATTTTTTATTTTAGAATTATTTTGAAATTATTTATTTATTTATGATATTATTTTGGGGTTATTTGGGTCGGGTTCGAATTTCAACTCAATCCGACTTGAATCGGGGACCCGGAGTAGTTTTGACTCTAGTGGGACCCACACACTAGTTAGCCATGGCTCATATGATATTATTTTAGTTAGTGGTTAGACTAATTAATTATGGATAGGGTTAGTGTGATTAGAGACTTTAGAATGACTAAAATAGCCTCAACTATTAACCCTTTTTTCCAATTTAATTGAATAGATTAGTGGAGGGCATTTTGGACATTCAAAATAGGGGACACCTTGCATGTTGGGCCGGCCACCTATGGGGGGATAAAGAGTGAGTCACTCCTTCATTCATTTGTTCTCATCTACTTTCTCTCTCTTGTTCTTCCCCAAATTAATTTAGAGAGAAATCTCCATTGATTTCATCTCCAAATCAACCCCTTCTTCCACCAAATATTCTTCATTTCTCCTCTACTCCATGGTTAGAGGGTGCTAGCCAAGTTTGGGAGGATTCGGAGCTCGTTCGTGTCCATTTGGAATCTCTACGTATCGGTGTCGTGTCGGAAGGATTTTTCTTTGAATCTCTCTCCTGGAAGGTATAATCTCTCCTCTAATCCACCCCTACATGCATATAGGAATATTTTGAACCCATAGGAATGACTCCCATGGTTGTATCTCCATTTGTGTCCATTTCGTGTCCATTTGGAGGTCATATGAGTGTCCTTTGTGTTGTGGTTGTGTCCTAGTAGGAAAGTCTCTATTTGGACACATGTATTTTTAGTTATGTTATTTTAAATGTTATTTAGATATTAAATCTTAGATTTATGTTGTCAAGAGAATGTGTTTTCAATGTATCATATCTATTTATCTATATTCATGTATATATATCATTTGTTATATATATATATATATTTTTTTTTTGTTTTAAATGTCATTTCTTATATATATATATATATATATATATATATATATATATATATATATTGTGTGATATGTATGTGTGTTTATTTGTGTCATACATATCTATGGGGTGTGTGGATTTCGGCCAAGGAGGGGAGGATTGAGAATGTTGGTGTTAGTATGTGTGAGTGTTTGTGTATAGAGAGTGGGAAGGGGGAGAAATAGGCTGTGCATTCCAGCCTTAGCAGTTGTCCCATTCAGCCCATTGGGCAGCCCCCATATCACCATATTAGCCTATGTTTCAGCCCCTATATCCAGTCCCAATCCAGCCTATTCATGCCCCATTGACAGCCATTTGTTGTCCCAAACCAGTCCCTACAAACCTGTCCTAAGCAGTCCTAAACCAGTCCTTGTATTCAGCCCTGTAAACAACCAAAAACCTGTCCATAGCTGTCCCAAAACAGCCCTTGAATCAGTCCAAAATAGTCCCCTTCATGACAGCCATATAGTCCCATATCAGTCCATATTTCAGGCCCCCTAAACCAGCCATAAACCTGTCCTAAACCTGTCCATTAAGCAGCCCTAAACCTGTCCTTGTTAGTCCTATATTTAGCCTGTATTGGCCTTAGATTCAGCCCTATAGGACCCCCAGAGTAGTGTAGCTTAGTTAGATAGAGTAGACCTGGACCGTGGCTTGTTAGTAGAGCCACTAGACTTTGCTCACCCAGAGTAGTGTAGCTTAGTTAGGTTTGCCTAGTCTGCGAGCCAGCTAGTACTTTTCAGACTGTAGATTTTTATACAATATTTCTGTGACTATGTGGTGTTGTGTATAGCTCTGGACTTGTATGGATCTCAAACTTATTTCCTGCTTTCATCTATCATATTTCCTTTCCATGCTATCTACCTTAGTTTTACTTTGTAATTGAGACTGTATTGCTATGTCACCTCCATTCGGAGTGTATATACTGTACAGGCACCTTTATATTGTTTAGTAGTATTTACAGACCTTATATACAACGTTCTACCGTCGATTCTGTGACGTAGGCTGGACATAATCACGTGCTCGTGCCCTTCATCAGGGTACGGGTCGTGACAAAAGCAGCTCAAAGATAAGCTGTTGTCAATACAACTGGTGGAGAAGAGATGACCAGTCATAAGAATTAGGAATGAGATCACTCTCGTGATACGATTCCTAATTCTGTCTCTCCACCGTCTAACTCTCATGTATAAAGGCCCTTCCTACTATCTGAAGAAGACCCTTCTGGAACATGGAGAGTCCTGAGATGTCTGATTTGAGCGTCATAATCACATGAGATGTCTGATGTGAGTGTCAGAAGAATGGGCCCCACGGCATCCAAGTCGCCGATGCCAGTTCTGAAGAAGCTTGCCAACCAAACTTCTGCAAATATCAACAAAGAAAGAAAAGTTCGCAAGATCTATCAAACTGTGCGCCTTTGATCAACAGGCGCACATCATGAAAGTCAGCCTATAGGCACCTATGATAAAACATACGCTTCTGACCGAAGTCAGGCACTGGATTGCAGTACGTGCCTCTTCTCAGAATTTCAGACATACGTCTACAACACGCGCCTCTGACCGAAGTCAAGCACTGGATTGCAGTGCGCGCCTCTTCTTTGAATTTCAGACACACGTTTACAACATGTACCTCTGACCGAAGTCAGGCACTGAATTGTAGTGTGCGCCTTTTCTCAGGATTTCAGGCACACGTCTACAACATGTGCCTCATTTCTATAAATCAGCGCCTGTCTTCAAAACAGTCTCAGTAAAAAAGTGGCGCAAGTTAAACAACAAGTCATGAATGGCGCTCATATATAGAAACTACTGGTTCTTTGTTGGAACTTACCATCAAAATCAACTATGTTTGTGCGAAAGATCGTCGATGATATAAAGCACGGCAAACCAACATCCGAAGACGCAGTGTACAGAAGAACAGCATCGGATTTTGGTGGCACAGAAGGAATCACGAATGTTGAACTCTTGACCGCCGAAGGGTTTCTGCAAAGAACCATTGCCATCAACAGAAAGAAGAAATGAAAAGAAAAAGTTCATGGACATTTCTTTTTTATTTCTCCTATTAACTATTTAAAGAGTTTAGAAGATATGAACGGACGCGTCATTCTAGGAGCCTATCTCGGGAAGGACCTAAACAAAAGGTGCTCAAACCACACAAAAACTGCCATGTGTTCTTTAAAAAAATAGCAAACATTTGAGTTGGTCAAAAGGGTGCATTGGCACGCGCCACTAAACAGATCACACGAAAAGATTTGCAGAAAGGCGCCAAAAATAAATTTTTTATTTATTACATAGGGGAAAACAAGCCCCTACAAAATAAGTTGTACAAAAGACAAGAAAAAGTGGCACCCCTACAAAAACCATTACTTCTTCTTGTCTTCTTTACCAGCTTGGCGAAGAGAAGCGCCTAACTCACGCATATCACGAATCCCTAAACGACGCATCAGACGAAGAAATCCTTCTGCGTCACCGCGCTCTTCAGAAGAGGTCAAAGGACCACTATTCGGACGATCGAAAACTGCTGGGGTCAATCCAAAGCATTCTAAGAGATTATTTGCTCGCAATAATTGGTCAGCCTCGAACAAGACTGTAGGCGCAGTATCAGGCCTTGTCTTCTGAACTTTCACTTTGGCATTTATGTCGGTCGCCATCTCCTTCTTCTTTGGTGCCATGGAAGTACAAAAGTGAAGGATGAATACAATGACCTCTCCCTTTTTATATGACCAACCAACGCTTCATATTCCCCATGGGAAACCGAACATCATCAATACAACTCGAAAAAATGAAGAGGAGATCGAATGTTTCCGAGAAGAAATTTATTATGACGGTTGAGCGTTGACTGGCGCAATCCAAACAAAACTAGCATAATTCAAAGTATTTCAAAACTCTGAAGTATTTTCAAGTTTCGAAAACTTTGAAGGGGGTCTTGTAGATACTAAAAATTAAGAGGCGCCACTCATTAAAGTCTTCAATCATTTGATGGCGCCAAACCAATCAAGTTGCGCTGGATCATCAAGTCGTGCAGCTTCAGATTACGCCATCGCCAAGTTACGCTGGAGTCAGGCTGTACGGAGCGACACATGGTGCACTTTTTCGAGAAGATGTAATGGCATTATCTTTATCTGACAACTGACAGCACGGAGATTAAGAAAAATTCCTTCGAATCCCGTGCAACGCGGCGCTCGAGAAGACCTAGTCAAAAGGCGCAAGTCACTGAATGGTGCAAGGATTAATCAGTACAGCACCGAAGACCTAGTCAAAAGGTGCTAGTCGTTAAGTTGCACCTATGCGCAGCCTGACAAAGTGGCGCCACTTGATCAACTCTTAGGTTAAAACAGGATGACGTGGCGCACAAGCCATCAACTTCGCAGAGCGTGCCCACTATACTGCCCACGACCACGTGCATCTTAATCAAACGATGCCACGCGTCTACAGCAGTTAGTGCAAAATGCTTGTGCAGGTTGTTGCATTGTGCCCTCGTGCAACCTGATGAAGCATGTACAAAGTGTTCAAATGGTGTTCAAGACAGAGTGACATGGCGTGCAAGCCACTAACTTCGCAGATCATGCCTACTACACTGTCCACGACCACGCACATCTCAATCAAACGATGCCACACGTCCATAGCAGTTAGTACAACCGTTTGGGCAAGTGAATAAGAGGCACTCAATCTTAAGCACGTGCAATCCCGAATAACTACTAAAAGTTATTTCCAGAACTCTATAAATAAAGTTTCAAATCATTCTAAAAGCATCAAGAGTGATCATAATCTCCTGCTAAAGTGCTGCTACATTCTCCAGAGGCTCGTGTCTTCGATATCACATCGTCCAAGGGATAAAGTGATTGTCTTTTGATCAGATTCCTATAGTTGTACTTCTCCAGAAATCAATTGTACTCCTGTACTCTTTTTTTAATTTGTAATAAAAAATTTTGTTCTTTGCAAACAACATTATAGTTTGCAACCAAAATATGGCAATAACAGTAATTATCGAGCGTACCGGTTCAATTCAACCTTCGAACGATAAGGTTTGAGCTTGCCACCCCTCAATCCTATGCTACGTGTGTAATGCCCTGAATCCCGTTATGGAGCACGGATCGGGCTACCGGCCGAATGGACGAGTCGGATGAGAATTGGAGAACTTTACTTGGGGAAACTTTACAGGATCGTGGGATAATGAATTGAGATCCTTTCCTCGTTATGGATTGGACTCTTTTGAAATGATGCCCAAGATGCAGTTGCACACGTCTTGGGAAAAGAGTTCTATATAAGAGTCGGTTGCCCCGAGACCGTTGCCCTGCTGGTTTTCGATATCGCTTTTGCTGTTGGCTTTTGTGTGCATTTTTGTGATTGTTTTCGATGAATGTTTTCATGGATTTACTTTCACTGTCTATGCATTCTATATCGAATCACTGAGAAAAAGAGAAGAAGTATGCTGACCAGACGTTGGTGCCAATGCAGGTGCTAACACAGTGAACCAAGCTTGACGTTGCGTGGAAGACCTCTTTCTCTCGGCAATTCACCAACAAGTGAGTGGCTTTGATCCTTCGACGATCCTTAATCTTCATGCGTAACAATGGTAGACTTGTTATTACGTTCGGTGCTTAATAAAAGATGCCTCATAATAATTCAAAAAGATAATAAAAGATAAATTATCACATCACATGGCTAGGCTTATGTTGCAAATCAAATGATGCTTGTATGTTGCAATATGAATTGTTGAACAGGTGATACAAAGACCCAATGGGCGATAAGTTTATCGGACTTCGGTTCGAAAGAATGATAAAACAAATGAATAGTCCCTTGGTTGGATAAATTAGTATGCGAGCCTATGGCTCAAGACGAGACGGTAAGATGGTAAGATGGTAAGATGGTAAGATGGCAAGATGAATGATAACTGTGGCTTACGTACTTGAATTCTGTTATCATGTATGTATGTTTCTTATTTAGTTTTGCATTCACATGCATGGTCATGGACAAATTATATACAAGGTATAGTTCCTCGAACGATACTCCGAGGCCACGATACCGATTCGGCGCAGGAGGAACAATAGTTCTGAAGTAGTAGCATAGTGCTGAAGTAGTAGCACAGTCTTTCGAAAACTTTTCGGTTGGGCTAGCTACCCACCGCTGAAGGAGAGCCGTTTGACCATGATGTCCAAGATGGCGTGTGGTCAGTGACCTTCATATAGACAGGTAGCATAGCTAACAATGTCTTATGCAGGTAAGAGTAAGTGTTACTCATAAATATACAGGGATGGCTGTCGACCGTAGGTAAGATTCACCAAATTGGTGAACGATATGAATTGTTTATGTTAGAACAATATGAATTGCTTATGTTTCTAACATCTATGTATGCTTCTTATGTTTCCTATCAATATGAATTGTTAATCGGCCCTAAGGCAAGATTGAAAGATCACAAATCAATAGTGTACATTCACATAATTTACTACTGTTAATTTATGGTGAGATTGGTTACGGACGCTCACCAGTACATATGTGGCAATGTACTGACCCTCGTCTCTACAGGTGCCGGGAATCTAGTGGATCATCTTAGACGCTGAAGGCTTGCTGTCCGACTCTTTAGAAGCTTCATACTTCCTTGAAGTTTCCACTTGAAGAAGAAGGCATTTTGCTGAAGGTGGTTATTGTCGCATTATTAATAAAGGGATATGATGTATGGAACAAGTTGTATCTCATTTCAATATTTCTGCAAGTTATAGCCAAGTTTGGCATTTCATCTCGGCTATTTGAGAGCCTTATGTTTTTTGTTTCAAATATATCAATAAAGAGCTTATTTTAGAACATATCTGTGTTGTCCAACTTCATATGAACTTGCTTCGAATCTCTATTCAAAATGTCTCTTTATAAAAGGAACACGAGCACGCCTTATACAAGTACAATTCCAGACTTGTACGGCATCACGCCTTAGCGAGGACGAACGATTCGGCGTGAATCAAAAGCGGAGGTGAACGATTCCCCGAATCGGGGCATGACAGTTTGGTATCAGAGAATGGATTTACTTCCTTAGGAATTTCTTGGTTTTAAGATTTCAAAAATGACACAAGCTTTATTGCTTCTTGAAAAACTTTGGTTTTAAATGTCCCAAAATAAGATGTTCCATACAATAAGTCCATAAATATTTGATGAGACTAACAAATTTCTCTGCATTATAGAGATGACGAAGGCGGGTACCACGAATAATACGAGTAGCTCAAGGGCGGTAGCCTCAAACGACCCGATAGAGAGGATGTTGGCTATGATGGAGAGCCAGCAGAGGCGAAACGCAAAGCAATTTGAAGCCCAACAAAAGTAGCTAGATACCTTACAACAGTTGGTCCGATCAGTGGTGAACAATGGGGCTCAAGGCACTCCAGTCTCAAAGGAGAGCGAGATTGTGGAGGCAGAGGAAGCCCAGGCGGCTAAGAAAAATACTGTTGTGACCGACATTACAAAGTTCAAGAAAATTTGCAACAAAGAATTCAAAGGAACAGAGGAAGCCACCATTGCTATGGATTGGCTAGTTGAAGTGGAGGACCATCTGGAAGCCTTGGGTATTACTGGACCCAAGAGGGTATCGTGTGTGAAACTACTGTCGGTTTCCAACACACACTACTGGTGGCAAGGTCAAAAAGGATCTTTGCGGGGTTGAATGGGACAACAAAATTACTTGGCAGATGTTCCGGAAGGCCTTTCTGGCTCAGTATTTCTCTTCGACTGAACAGCGAGCTAAGAAATTGGAATTCCAAAAGCTCGAACAGGGAAACTTGACGGTGAAGGAGTATGAGACAGAATTTTTAAGACTGTCTCTGTCATGACCCGCACCCAGTGTAAGTGTACAAGTGCGTAACCACGCCCAGCCTACGCTACAGAATTGGCGGTAGAACGCTGTTCTAGGTCACTATCTAAACCAACTCAAGCAATTGTATAATGTACTTATCTTAAAACTCAACTCCGAACGGAGGACAAGTACAGAGATAATATAACTCAATCACAGTCTAAGCACGATAGGATATCACAGAATTCTATAACTAAAAGAAAATAATAAAAAACTACTAAAAGATAATAACTCAAAACAACTCAAAATAAGACAACTCTCAAATTATTACAATTCAAGTTCCAGTAAAGAAATCTAAAACAGTCTACTAAACTAGTCTCCCGATCACTCCTGAGAGTCGGGGCCAAAGGTAGCTAATCCCTCTCCAGATCCATAGTGAGTAGGGCAAACAACCTCAGGGCTAACATCTGTAATATTTTAACAGGTCCAGTCAGGACAGGAACGAATACATCTCATCAAGTAAATCCAAGTAAATGACGAAAACCATAAAACAATTATAGAGAATTTTATTGATGAAGCATAGGAATTCGAGACAGTTTAAGATGTAAAACTATAGTAAAAGAACAAGGAAAGTAAAAGCTTTGAAACAGAATATCATGTCAATGAAGACTGTAAATAAAGCTAGCTGAACCAGAATAATGTGATATGAGTCCAGTGGTACAATGTATGTCAAGTGTGATTCCATTCAATGATCCAAGTAGGATAATTCTTGTAATGGTTCTTGTGATGATTCTAGTAAAGATTCTAGACACTACTCACAGTGTGTTTTAAAATACTGAGATCGACATGTAAACGGCTAGGGGTAATCCGGCACATCACACACTGGCCAAGTGTGGGACGGCTATCGTTCTTGTATAATTCACAGGGAGGTGGTTCGAGTATTTAGGAATGTTTACATGTCTACTCAAGTATTTCCCCGCTCGACAAATATGAATGAATCTATAATACAACACATAAATCGAGAATAAATCTAGCCAGAACATGAAGGTGCTTGTAGGTGATTCTTGTAATAGTTCTTGTAATAGAGGCTAGACAAGTAAGGTATGTGTGTCGTATACATGGATTCCAGAAAAATATTAATTCATGTTTGTAACCGAGAATCAAATAGAATTGACTAAAACTGAAATATAGAATTCGACAAGTAAATGAAAGAACTTTCAGAGAATGTACTCGCCTGACAATCCGAGCTGCTGGTAAGGATGTATAACTGAACTGGAGTGATATAAACCTATTTTAAGTATCCACATGTCACAACCAAGTCTAAAATATCAAAGAAAATAGCTACAATGCAAGACTACATGCTTCTAGGTCCCTTTTGGTCAAGTCAACCCTTGGTCAACTCTGGTCAAACCTGGTCAAACCTGGGTCATGAACTTGATTTTACTTAATATGTTTGGAATGACTATTGTACATGGCACGGTATGACAAGGAACTAGCATAACACGACAGTGACCCGTAGTGGTACACTCCTGACATGACCAACCTGACCTGATAGTGGCCCGTCGTGGCGCACTCCTGACAAGTACCCTGACATGATTTATCTTGATGCTGTTGCAACGGCTAACTTGACTCGTACAATCAACTTGACACCGTAGGTGTTCCTGCTTGCTTGCTTGTATAATCCACTTGTCTTGTCTTGCATAATGTCTAGGACGTGACTCCCTGGTTCCTACGGTCAGGGATTCATACTGAATATGGATTAGGCTAATGACTAGATCAAACTATAGTTCATGGATAATTTCCAGTCACAGGCAATCTCGTTATCTGGGCGCTCTTAATTGGACTTGTAGCTTGCCGACGAGTAGAGCACATTTCCAGCGCACTGTCATGTGTTGCACCCTCTAAGTCACCTAAGGGTATATCGCCTCCGGGGCGATGTACCCAACCATACTCTCAACCCGCGGAAGGATAACTGGATGGTCTGCAGGGCTTGGGACTGGGAAATTCTCATTGCATCTTGTTAGTAATTAGGCTTGTGACAACCCTAGTTAGTTAAAGTAGTAAGCCGTAGTAATTGCTTGGCCGCTTATGAATGGATGATGTCTAGCCCTGTCTAAGTCTTGTCTAGTCCCTGTACCCTGGTACTCCTAAACGTGATTGTTTTACTTGCTTTAACAATAATTGGGTAGGGACAAGGAGATATTCAGGCGAAGGGTGACAACCTCGGTCCTTGTTTGGTTTACGGGTTGTAACCTGGCTCCCAGAATGGTTCTACGTCCCTAGTCGTTTATTGTCCTGACGTGCTCTTTATTACTTGTACTTTTCTTTCATTTTCTTATGTTTTGATATGCTGGCTTTTGTTCTTATTTCGTGGCCTCCTTTGTGGCACTTGCTCTTTCTGGGGTTTGACCCAGCTGGTTTTGTGTGGCCAGATTTCGGAGCAGCACCCGAGGATCTACCGAACCTCCAGCCCGATGGTGGCGACTAGAAGGAACCCGAGGTACGAGTGGATTTTCTATTTTGTTTCGCTTACTCTGTTGTAAAAATTATTCTTTTGAGGCGTTTAGCCGACGAGCACTGTTAGCTCGATGCACTTTTACTTACTGTCTGCCTACGGGCTGTAAACATGATTAACAAATCCTAGGGTTGATCATGTATGACTTAACTCTTGCTAGTCCTAGCATTTTGTACGACTAGCTTCATGATCAGCTGATATGTAATATTTGGGACGCCTTTTATTGTATATTTGGTGGTCAAACATCTTGTAATTATATTATTTGCTTAAGATTGAGACAGTAGGCTCGACCTTAAGAGACTGTTGGCTTGTAGTAAACCCTCATATCTAGACAGCCGTGACCGTATAGCGAGATGGACTTCATTTCAATATACGTAGCTGGCTATGTTCGCCCCCTCTCTCTAGTATTCTAGTTCTGGGGCGTGACATCGTGTGCGCGCACGAAGTCCGTTTCAGTCCTGAATTTCAGCCGGGTACACAGAATGGCTGAACAGTGCACGCACGATTACTCCGCGCTCGCTCGACGAAACGTCGTAAAATTTTACGGGAATGTGGGTAGAGGTTGTCCTACGTGCTCGTAAAATTTCACACAAGATGGAGCTCTTTGCATCGAGTTATGACGCACAGACTGCAGGGCGTGCACGGGACCATGCACGGGATCTCGTGTACGCGTGTCCGTGTCCGTTCGGATGCCGAAATCGTGTCGATTTCCGATCCATCTTTTCGAAAGTTGATAAAAATCATATAAGGAAGGATTTCGTGAAAACAGAATCAAAAATTAACACTTTTCAATTCTAAGTGGCGTTTTGCCGAACACGTGCAACGTGAGACCGATACATGTCCGATACCGCTATCAAACGAAGTCAAAACCTAACCAAACTTCGTACACAGATCATGGGTGCCTATATGGATGCAATAATGAAGAAAATTCAAGAGAAACAAAGGTAGATCGGGATTTACCTATTGAGTGTCAAAAACTCAATGAACGGGGCTCCTCGGTTGTTATGTCGACCGATTTCCTCAAGCAAAAGCCTCTGCCTCCTCGCTAGAAATGCTCCAGCAGATCCTCCTCTCCTCGACGAGTGCAACGGAGTTCGTTTGGGAAGAAACGGACTCGGGATGAAGGAAATATGAGTTTTGGAGAAGGGGATCTATTAGGGTTTCCTAGTGGAGGCTCAAAACTTCACAAATGAATGCAAGGGGGGGGGGTACTACTGTTTGGGCGGCCAAGGGGGTTCTCTAGGGTTAGGGTTTCACTTGGGCCAACTCTTTCTCAAGTAGAAATGGGCACAAGTCAAAAAGACTAAAAGACAAGCATGAAAAAGGCTAAAAAAAAATCAATTAAAGCCTTTAAAAATAAACTAAAGCCTAAAATAAATTCTAAAAATAAAAAATAATAATTCTAAGGCATGGTTAGGCTCCTATACAATGTCCTCTAAGGCTAAACCAGTTGCTAGCACAACAAAAGTCAACATATCTAGAAAATCACAAAAAGGCCAAAATGGCTAAAATGACTAAAAACTAAAAATTCATTTAAAACATTCTAAAATAACTAATTAATTCTAAAATAATTCCTAAGGTCAAATTAATTCTAATTATTACTATTAGACTTTTAGTCAATGTTGGCTAAGTTAAACCCATTTATGCTACACAAATATCAAACGAAACCACCTATCATTACATGAATTCAATAAATTAATAAATAACATAATAATTACAAAATGACCAAAATATCCCTAAATTAAAATTTGGTGGTAACAAATCTACCCCCCTTTGAAAAATTTTGTCCTCAAATTTAAGATGGTTGCACTTCTTCTAGGTTAAACCCCCGACACTCAAAGTCAAGAAAATTATATCTAAAACATGCATAACATGGTCCTACTGGTCGTAATTCACAGTCTCGAACAGGGTTACTATACTATCTAGCACATCACAAGATTATCCTGACAGGTACTAATGATATCACACAACAAGAAGGGAGAAGAAGGATAGGAAAGACAGACCTGCTAACCCATCACCTGCGGCATCGGTCTCCTCGACCCTCAGGGCAAAAACTCCACCCCTCTGGTGTTGGGTATGATGCTGTGCTACAGGTGGCCTAGTTCCCTCTATCTGACCCTGTGCTCCACCAAGTGGGGGTGCCGAGGGACAATCCTTTATCTGGTGAGCGTCGAATCCACAAAATAGGCAAACTTTCAGCCTCTTCTACAAGACTCCCAAATGTGTCCCGACTTCTTGTAGTAGGCACAACTCTGCATCCTCTGATCCTGACCTTGAGGCTGATATTGTCCCTACTGAACCCGAGCTGGTGTCTGCACCTACTGAGGCTGGTGCACTATCTTTTGCACACAGGGACGCTTTCCACTCCCACTGGCCCCTCATGAATCATCTCGACTCCTCTTGGACTTGAGCTCCAAGTCATCCTCTTCTGCCATAGCTCCCAATAAAATCTCCTCAAAAGTAGCATTTTTGTTGCTCTTAGTCAAGGACTTGACTTCCTTAACCAAGCCCTTCCTGAACCTCCTAGCCTTTGCTGTCTTGCTAAGGCCTTCCATAAATCTGCCCAGGCGGCAGAACTCTCCAGCGTACTCTTCTACTGTCAGGTTCCCTTGAATCAGGTTCTCGAACTGTGTCTCTAAAGCGCCAAGTACAGTATCGAAAAAGAACTTCTTCTTGAAAAGCTTCTTGAAAGCCTCCCAAGTCTGCCCTTCTATACCAACCCTGGGGTCGGTCTGGTACCATGTACGGGCAAGATCCTGCATCTGGCTCTACTGCCTCTATATGGAGCCGGGCTGGTATCTCTGCAAGGGGAAGATCTCCTCTATGTGCTCAATCCAGTCGTCCGCATAAAGGATACCCTCGTATCCTTAAAGTCTCGCGGACGCATCTTCTGGAATTTCTGAATGCCCGATGTCTTCGGCTTGTATGGCTGAACCTGCCCTCCCTGCGGCTGGGCAGTCACCTTCTCTACTGCTACCATGGCTAGCTGATGGGCATTGTCAATGCCCTGCCTCATGTCCTCTGCCTGGCGTCGCTGCATCTCCATCATCTGCTGCATGAAAGCAAAATACTGTGCCACATCAACTGTCCCCTAGGGCGGTGGTGGTAGCATCCCCTGAATTCCGGGGGGTAGTCCTCGGAGCTGGTGGAGGAGCACCCCCAAAAGTTGCAGACGGGCCCACCTGAGCTGGAATAAGAGGCATTGTGGTCCCTGGGGCCTGCTGAGTCGAACGAGAAGTAGCAGACCTCTCAGTGGTATCCCTAAGACCAGAGCGCTGCGATCGTGTCTCCACCATCTTGAAGACAGATCAAACAAAGAATCAATTACTGAGAAGGAAGCGATATAATCAAAGGAGGACAGTTATTTCAAAAGAAGGCAATTATCAGCAAGAATGTGCAGATGGCACGAATTAGATCAGAATTCTTCCTAACTGTGATTGAGTACCTCTTCGCTAATGCCTATTTCTTAGTTCCTATTGCAGGCTCGTAGCAGTACAACTAAGTCGCCGTACTACCACGATATCGTAATAATCGAATCGGACCTGCATGGACTACCACTAAAAATGTGTCACGACCTACACCAGTGTAAGGGTACAAGTGCGTAACCACGCCCAGCCTACGCCGGAGAATCGCGGTAGAACGCTGTTCTAGGTCACTATCTAAACCAACTCAAGCAATTGTATAATGTACTTGTCTTAAAACTCAACTCCGAACGGAGGGTAAGTACAGAAATAATATAACTCAATCACAGTCTAAGCATGATAGGATATCACAGAATTCTATAACTAAAAGAAAACAATAAAAAACTACTAAAAGATAATAACTCAAAACAACTCAAAATAAGACAACTCTCAAATTATTACCATTCAAGTTCCAGTAAAGAAATCTAAAACAGTCTACTAAACTAGTCTCCCGATCACTCTGAGAGTCGAGGCCAAAGGTAGCTAATCCCTCTCCAGATCCATAGTGGTAGGGCAAACAACCTCAGGGCTAACATCTGTAATATTTCAACAGGTCCAGTCAGGACAGGAACGAATACATCTCATCAAGTAAATCCAAGTAAATGACGAAAACCATGAAACAATTATAGAGAATTTTATTGATAAAGCTTAGGAATTCGAGATAGTTTAAGATGTAAAACTATAGTAAAAGAACAAGGAAAGGAAAAGCTGTGAAACAGAATATCATGTCAATGAAGACTGTAAATAAAGCTAGCTGAACCAGAATAATGTGATATGAGTCCAGTGGTACAATGTATGTCAAGTGTGATTCCATTCAATGATCCAAGTAGGGTAATTCTTGCAATGGTTCTTGTGATGATTCTAGTAAAGATTCTAGACACTACTCACAGTGTGTTTTAAAATACTGAGATCGACATGTAAACGGCTAAGGGTAATCCGGCACATCACACACTGGCCAAGTCTGGGACGGCTATCATTCTTGTATAATTCACAGGGTGGTGGTTCGAGTATTTAGGAATGTTTACATGTCTACTCAAGTTTCTCCGCCCGACAAATATGAATGAATCCATAACACGACACGTAAATCGAGAATAAATCTAGCCAGAACATGAAGGTGCTTGTAGGTGATTCTTGTAATAGTTCTTGTAATAGAGGATAGACAAGTAAGGTATGTGTGTCGTATACATAGATTCCAGAAAAATATCAATTCGTGTTTGTAACCGAGAATCAAATAGAATTGACTAAAACTGAAATATAGAATTCGACAAGTAAATGAAAGAACTTTTAGAGAATGTACTCGCCTGACAATCCAAGCTGCTGGTAAGGATGTATAATGAACTGGAGTGATAAAACCTATTTTAAGTATCCACATGTCACAACCAAGTCTAAAATATCAAAGAAAATAGCTACAACGCAAGACTACATGCTTCTAGGTCCCTTTTGGTCAAGTCAACCCTTGGTCAACTCTGGTCAAACCCGGTCAACGCTGGTCAAACCTGGTAAAACCTGGGGCAACTAGTCCGTCTACTAATTTCTAGGTCATACACAAAATTTCAGGTCATTCAGAGTTCGTTTGAGTTGAATTGGATCAAATTTGACCCAAAGTTGACTTTTGTCAACTTGGTCAACTTGTCGGCCAATTGACTTAACTAGGCTCAAAATGACAAACCAAATCTGTCCTAGGACTCCTATAGTTATATTCACAACTATAATCTATTCTAAGAGGGTTTCCAAGTATAATATCTATATACATATAGGTATATACACACACATGTGTATATACAATACAAGTCAACCTTAAGCCTAACAAAAGATGGTGTGTGTGTGTGTCCTGGTGCTTACTGAAATGGAAAAATCTGAGATTAAAAACAGAAAACACAACCATGGTATACCACAATTTAATATACTATTATCTACATATATATACAAAGTAAGAAAACTACATATATATATATATATATATATTATATATATATATATATATATATATATATGTATATATATATATATATATATATAATATATATATATACACAACTCTTAAATGGAAAGATTCGCAATGGTGCGAGATAATTTAAAGAGTCTAAAATCTGGAAATAAATCCCCCTCGAGCCATTCTCAATATGTATGCATTAGCAATGGGTTTCAACGGGGTTATATATATATAATTAAATATATGTATACATAGCTATATAGAAAGCATATATACTCATAAATAATGGAAAATTATGAAACAAAACCAAAAGTTGGTTCCCACATATCCGAAACCTCATATACATATTAAAAACTCAGAATTTATAAGCTAAAGGCTGGAAAACAAAATATCACATTTCAACTCAAAATCGAAATTAAAAAAATAACCCAATTTCACACAACGACTCAAAATGCAAAATACACCAAACGAACCCGCGAAACTCGGCATACACGTTGGTCTCGACCCACATGATGCGTTCGTATACTCTCGGGTTCGAAATTGTGTCCGCGTTGTGTCCACAAAATGCGTATCGAAATTTCCGATACCGCGTGATAACGTGCTCGCTCGTTTGAGCGCCGCACACACAACGAAACGCCCCGTGCTTGTGCACGTAGCTGGGGTGGTCCTGGGGTAGGTCTAGGACACGGCCATACAGCAACACGCTGCTCGAAGCAGCGCACGCGGCCCCCGTACCCGCAAGGCCTGCAGCACGCGCGCGCGCGGTTCGGCCTCCGTGGCTCGCTCGTCGGGCCACGCCGCGACTCGGGGTTCGCCCTACGGGTAGTCTAGGTATAGGTCAATGTGCCCCAGGTCCTGGAACGGGTCTTCGTTGCGTCGTGTGCGCGCACGAAGTCTGTTTCAGTCCCAAATTTATCCGGGTGCACAGAATGGCTGAACAGTGCACACGCGATTACTCCGCGCTCGCTCGACGAAACGTCGTGAAATTTTATGATCATGTGGGCATAGGTTGCCCTTATGTGCTCATAAAATTTCATGCAAGATGGAGCTCTGTGCGTCGAGTTATGACGCACAGACTGCAGGGCATGCACGGGATCTCGTGCACGCGTGTCCGTGTCCGTTCGGATGCCGAAATTGTGTCGATTTCCGATCCGTCTTCATGAAAGTTGGTACAAATCATATAAGGAAGGATTTCGTGAAACAGAATAAAAAATTCACACTTTTCAATTCTAAGTTGCATTTTGCCGAACACGTGCCACGTGAGCCCGATACGTGTCCGATACCGCTATCAAACGAAGTCAAAACCCAAATAAACTTTGTACACAGATCAAGGGTGCCTATATGGATGCAATAATGAAGAAAATTCAAGAGAAACAAATGTAGATCGGGATTTACCTATTGAGTGTCAAAAACTCAATGAACGGGGCTCTTCGGTTGTCGTGTCGGCCGATTTTCCTCAAGCAAAAGCCTCCGTCTCCTCGCTAGAAATGCTCCAGCAGATCCTCCTCTCCTCGATGAGTGCAACGGAGTTCGTTTGGGAAGAAACGGACTCCGAATGAAGGAAATATGAGTTTTGGAGAAGGGGATCTATTAGGGTTTCCTAGTGGAGGCTCAAAACTTCACAAATGAATGCAAGGGGGAGGGGTACTGCTGTTTGGGCGGCCAAAGGGGTTCTCTAGGGTTAGGATTTCACTTGGGCCAACTTGTTCTCAAGTAGAAATGGGCCCAAGTCAAAAAGACTAAAAGACAAGCATGAATGAGGCTAAAAAAATCAATTAAAGCCTTTAAAAATAAACTAAAGCCTAAAATATATTCTAAAAATAAAAAATAATAATTCTAAGGCATGGTTAGGCTCCTATACAATGTCCTCTAAGGCTAAACCAGTTGCTAGCACAACAAAAGTCAACATATCTAGAAAATCACAAAAAGGCCAAAATGGCTAAAAAGACTAAAATGACTAAAAATTCATTTAAAACATTCTAAAATAACTAATTAATTCTAAAATAATCCTACAAGGTCAAATTAATTCTAATTATTACTATTAGGCTTCTAGTCAATGTTGGCTAAGTTAAACCCATTTATGCTACACAAACATCAAACGAAACCACCTATCATTACATGAATTCAATAAATTAATAAATAACATAATAATTACAAAATGACCAAAATATCCCTAAATTAAAAATATGGTGGTTACAGTCTCAGTATGCAATTACGAAGTTTACTGACGAAGCATCTAAGGCTCGTCGGTTTGAGCAGGTCTTGAGGCCTGCTCTGAAGGATTAAGTTGTGGTTTAGAAGTATAAGACTTTTCAGGAGTCTTATGAGCACGCAAAAGAGTTAAGCCCACACTATCCTGCGACAGTGCCAGTGCAAGCGTCGGCACAGAGTATGCATCACGGTAGCTATCAACGACCCAACCAGGGTAGACCATTCTGTAACAAGTGCCGCAACAGAGGGCACTTCGCTAATGAGTGTCAGGTGCTAGAGGGTGGTTGCTTCAAATGTGGTCGCATGGGCCACGGATTCAGAGACTGTCCAGGGAGGTGCCATTAGAACCCTCCGAGGCAGCAGCATTAACAGAATCGTGGACAGGCACCACGACCCCACCAGCCACCACAGAATCAGAGGCCTGGTGCTCAGGGCCGAGTCTTTGTATTGAATCAGAAGGAAGCACTTGCATCAGATGCTGTCGTGATAGGTATATTGTTATTTAATGGCATTCCTGTACGTACTTTATTTGATTCTGGTGCCACACATAGTTTTATATCTGAAGACTATGTTAAGGAACATGAAATAAAAATGTCAATGCTGAATGTATATCTTAGTGTTAGTACTCATCAGGAGTGGAGATGCCTACTAACATGATATGTAGGGATGGCTACATAGGGATAGAAAACTATTATTGGATGTAATCGTGCTCGATATTATGGAATATGATATCATTCTGGGAATGGATTGGTTAAGTGCATGTTGTGCGACGATTGACTGTGCAAAGAATCGAGTTGTGTTTCGACTACCTGGAGAAACAAAATTCTCTTACTCAGCCGGTTCGTCGACGAAGGCATCGATGGTGATTTCAGCTACTACGGTCCAACGAATGTTACATTCTGGCTGCGAAGGGTACTTTGTTTCTGTTTGAGACACACACAAGAATGGTGCAGACTCAGCTAACACTGAAGTCGTGGCAGAATTTCCTGAGGTGTTTTCTGACAAAATACCCAGACTGCCTCCGGACCGAGAGATTGAATTCAATATCGATACATCTCCAGATGCTCATCCGATCTCAAGGGCTCCATATAGGATGGCGCCTGCTGAATTAAAGGAACTCAAGGTACAGTTACAAAAATTGTTGGACAGGGGGTATATCAGACCCAATGTTTCTCCATGGGGTTCTCCTGTGCTATTTGTGAAGAAGAAAGATGGATCGATACGGTTGTGTATCGACTATTGCGAGCTAAACAAAGTTACAATTCGGAACAAGTACCCATTGCCTCGAATAGATGACCTCTTCGATCGGTTGCAAGGGGCATCTGTATTTTCAAAGATTGATCTTCGCTCAGGCTATCATCAGTTAAAGATCAAACCAGATGACGTTCCTAAGTCTGCATTCCGAACCAGATATGGACACTATGAATTCTTGGTCATGCCCTTCGGACTGACCGACGCCCCTGCCGCTTTCATGGATATGATGAACAGAGTCTTTCGGCCCTTCTTGGATAAATTTGCGGTCATGTTCATCGATGATATCCTAATCTACTCGAAAAGCAGAGAAGACCATGCAGAGCATTTAAGAATAGTGTTACAGACTCTACGGGAAAATCAGCTCTATGCCAAGTTGAGCAAATGTAAATTTTAGATGAGTAGCATGTCGTTTTTAGGGCACGTTATCTAAGCAGAAGGTGTGTTCATTGGCCCAAAGAAAATTAAAGCCGTAGTGGATTGGAAGCAACCCACGTCGGCGAGCGAGATCCGAAGTTTCTCGGCTTGGCAGGCTACTACAGGAAGTTTGTCAAAGATTTTTTGAAAGTTGCAGCGCCTTTAACTCGGCTAACCCAAAAGGGAGTTGCATTGATTGGACTGATGAGTGCGAGACTAGCTTCCAAAATCTGAAGCAACGTCTCGTGTCAGCTCCAATCCTTGCACTTCCACACGATGTCGGGATTCCAGATATACAGTGATGTGTCCGGATTAGGTTTGGGATGTGTATTGACTCAGAGAAGGAAAGTGATATCGTATGCCTCAAGACAGCTTAAGCCACACGAAAAAAATTATCGAACGCACAATTTGGAAT
>JANAVB010040997.1:0-39885 GCA_029216955.1 Iris pallida | reverse complement strand
TCCTTATTCTCTGTCTCCTTCTCTTATTTCCGTCTCCTTCTCCTTATTCCGTCTACTGCTGCTCCTACTGTTATTCCTGCTAATTGCTGCTGCTGCCAGTGCTAGGCTAATGCTGCTGCTGCTGTTATGGCTAATGCTGCTGCTGCTACTTCTTATTCTTCATTCCTCCCTATATAGATAAATATATAATATATATATATATATATATATATATATAGACATCAAACACACTATAATATATTAGATATATTATAATATATATTATAATATTATATATATATAATATATATATATATATATATATATATATATAGACACTCAAACCCACTCTACCTATATATATAAAATACATACACACACATATCTATATATATATATATATATATATATATATATATATATATATATATATATATATATATATATATATATATATAAATACATACACACACACACACATGTAAATATATATAGACACACACACACTAAAACACACTCTCTCTCCTGACACCACCACCACCACTCTCCTCTACACACACACACAATACATATATATATATATATATATATATATATATATATATATATATATATATATATATATATATATATATATATATATATATATATATATATATATATATATATACACACACATATATATATATTCCTCTCTAAAAAGGAAAACCCCAAATAAATCCTTAAACTAGGTCTTTAGAAAAACCTATAAAAGCTATGGTCATAATGTAGAGAATGGTCTCCTCTACATTATTGTGAAGGAATAAATGCAAGAGAGGAAATTAATGGAGGTTAATGAGCATACCTAGAATTGGTTCCTTGAGAGAGAAGAAGCTTCAAAAGAAAAGAGTGAAATGAAGAGAGAGAGATTACTTAGAGATGAAGCAAAGGGGAGGGGGAGGTGGCCTATACATGACCGGCCAAGGGGGGTTTAATGGGTTTGGGTGGAGACCCCTTAGGCCTCCACACCCAATAGACTTAGTTTGGTTCGGTTTAAAATTGGTTTAACTCCAAATTGACTAATTAAGCCTCTAAATGACTAGTTAAGCCATGGAAGTGTGGTTTATGGTTTCTAGCCTAGTTAGGATGGCATGTGGGCCAAGCCCAGCTAGTATGTGGGTCCCACTAGTGTCCAGACTACCCGGGTCTCCAACTTAAGTCCAAATTGGATAAAATTCTAACTAAATCAACCAAATCCCTAAAAATCCTATAAAAATTATAAAACTTGGAAAATAACGAAAATACCCCTAATTCGAAAACTGGGGCTGACAGTAATTGAGAGCTTGCAGTCTCTTACAACATCGTGCTTGGTGACAAGTGCACGACCAACTTCACAACACCGTGCTTGGTGACGAGCGCACGACCGGCTCCACAACAAAGATAATTGTTGTACTTTGAACAACCTCTTTACAACTCTTGAGAACCAACAGACTCTAGATCGAAATAGATATTACTGGCTTTCGGCTAAGAGGAGTGTAGGTGTGATATAAAAACTTTTGATCGGGTGAAAACATTTATTGAATAGAGAAGAGAAGATGAAGAATGAATGAGCGATTTGAAATGAAAAACTCTATTCTATTTATAGGTTTTTTCTGGGACCGAACTCGGGCAGAGTTCTGGCAGAGTTCTGATGCAAAAATTTCTCATATGAACGTTGCATGCAGATTTGGCGGCAACGAATATTTGAATTCAAACAGACCGAACTCGGACAGAGTTCGGACCGAACAAAGCCGAACTCGGTTTGAGTTCTGTCTAGGAAAAATATATAACATCTGTCAAATTTTGTTGCAAAAATAAAATTAAACTTTTTGGTGGATGGAATATGAATAGGTAGGCTTTATGGAAAAGTGGACTGAGATTAACCTAAGCTAGTATTACCTAATCGATCTTACAATTTATGTCCTAGACTCAATAAAGATAAAAAAACATAATAAATTGTAAAATGACTCGGACTGGATTCCAATGAAGGTAAGCTTCAGATTGATGATTTACGTGCTTGATGAAGTAGTAGTACGTTTGTTGATATTGATTTCGCATGTCCTGAAATGATTAGCAGCAGTTCGTATATTTTGTGTATACTTAAGTTCATATCGATTATTAAAATCGAGTGTGACCATGGAATAGACCAACAATTAATTAGATGAATAACGTAACACAAGCTATGTTAATTTTTTGGGTAGATCCATTAGTTGTTTTTGTTAGTTCATGAAATTTTGTGAAATAGTAGTACTTTAATATATTTTTGGCATTAGTGGTATAAGAACGACCAGTTTAGATTTTTATGATATATAGTTTTTTTGATCTTAATGCTTACCTAATCTTTTATAATAAAATTTATAATTAAATGACGGAGATTTTTATGATATATAGTTTTGTTGATGTTATTGTTTACCTAATCTTTTAAAAAATATACATAAAATTGTTAAAAAAGCATCAAATTTTGCTACAATTGTAAAAATAGCATTAACTTTGAAGAATTTTTAATTTGAGCATCCAACCGGACTTTAAAAGTCCGGTTGATGATGTCACTTCTAGATTAGTTTTTTTTTCGTTAACGAAGTGGATTAGTGGGGTTGGAGGGTTATGTGGTTTAGCCGGGCTTTAAAAGTCCGTGTGATGACGTCAGGTGACGCTCACGACCAGACTTTTAAAGTCCGGTTGGAATTGAAGAGAAAGCTTTACGCTTGATAATTTCTCGGAACCATCAATTGGTTTAACATATAGAAGCCAAGCTGCCTTGCAGTCTTGAAGAGCTTTACGCTGGTTCAACAAAGAAAATGAAGATATCGGGGAATGTCATACAGAATAATGGGTATACTCCATTCCACTTATTTTCTTGTGCACAACTTTGTTCATTTGGTAGCACTAATGTGAATTTGTCATCATAGTTTAGCAAGTGAAATAACCAAGCGTCTTTAGTTATGTAGTTGTTTATTTATTGTGCATCAATTGATGGTATAATTTGATTGCATAACACGGATTTTAAAAGTCCGGCTAAACCACATAACCCCCCCCCCCCCCCCAACCCCACTAATCAAATTCGTTAACGAAAAAAAAAAATCTAGAAGTGACGTCACCAACCGGACTTTTAAAGTCCGGTTGGATGTTCAAATTGAAAATTCTCCAAAGTTAGTACTATTTTTACAATTGTAGCAAAATTTGATGCTTTTTTAACAATTTTCTGAAATATATATATATAATTAAATGATGGTTTCGTTGGTAAATTAATAATTGTAATCCAAGGAGATCTTGAGATGAATTCCTCTTAGCCATAATATTAGGGGTGCAACTCTGGCGGGCAAAATCCGAGTCCGGTCAGATAAACCCGCCAATAGGTTGGATTAGAGTTAAAGATACTTGGTCTCGGGCTTGGGTTCGGATTAAAATATTTGAACCCGATCAAAAATCGGATTGTGCTCGGTTTAATGAGTCGGGTTGCCCAAAGAACCCGAAACCCGACATACATATAATTTATATATACATTGTTTCATACTTTTTAAATAAAAAATTTAAATCCTAATTTTTTCAACCCAAATTCTTCAACTCCTTCTTAATCTCATGTTAGTTTGTATTGTTTAATGATTGGTGCTTAATCACTATTTGATTATGTATTTAATATTAATCTTATTTGAAATTATTCTAAATATCACATTAGAGTCCGATAAACCCAATGGATCCGACCCAACCCGAGCTTCCTCCGGGCTCGGTCTTGGGCTTCATATGTTGAACCTGAGGTCGTTTGTGCTTGGGCTCGGACTAGGCTTATCATTCATCGGATTGGACTCGGATTGAACTCAAGCCCGACCCAACATGTCCGAGTTGCACCCCTACATAATATATAAATATATATTATACATCAAACTAGTCCTTCCACCAATCTATGCCATTGGTGGTACATGAATATCATAGATTGCATGAATAGTTTGGCAAAATTAAGATGAATAAGACTTGATTGTGTTATTATTTGCAGGGTCGGTTCAGAGATAAGTTTGATAAGGCTTCGGTTTTGGACAACCCTTAGAGCCAGTTAGTTTTCTTAGGACTCAACTAGTCCAAATCCGACTTAAACATGTATATTTTTAATAGGGTAAAGAACAACAAAAATTAGCTTTTACCAAGACAACCCAGCCCTTCGGACGTACCGGCCCTGATTGTAAGTTCTCCAAATTTTATTTATTTTTGGAATATAAAGATAATCGTTGGCTGAATGCATGTAAAACATTCCAGGCTCTGATGAATTTTAGATCAATAGAAGATGGAAGTAGTTATATAATTTTCAAAGTTATGGTATATTTTATTGATGAAATTACGCCTAAGTCATAAGTTGTAAATTTACCAGTTTCTTTGTAAAATGAGAAATTAGGAAACTTTGGGGGTGTAAATAGTAAACAAGCGCTTAACGATTTGGTAAGAGGCTTGGACGTGAAGGCCGCACCAGGCACTTTAAAGTGGACACACACTCTGTACGCTATCCACCCACCGACCTGTGGGTCCCACAATTCAATGACAAGACTCAAGAGAGCTTAAGATCTCCGTTATTTTCGATTTGTTAATATATTACTTGTCACCTACATAAAATAGTATGTCCCACAGATGACTCGATGAGCATTATTGGTGTGAGGAATCTACGTGAGGACTAATTGGTATGAGGAATCTACACGCGTGCGTCATTTTCATTTTAATGCATCCCATTAAATACTGTTATTTAATATGTTTATTGTTATTATATTATATGATTATTATTATTACTAGCATATGTGCACGTACCTTGCACGTATTTTAACATTTCTTAATTAGTTTAGGAAGACTCTTTAGAAAGACCAAATTGTAGTCTTCCTAATTACTAAGTCTAAGTTGTCCTTATTAAAATTAATGAACTATTTTTAATTAGTATAAGTATGTAAGGATATTTTTGGAATTCAAAAGTTTCACCATCTAAGTTTTCCTATTATATAGTAGAATAGATCTATACTACTGGATATGAAAAATTCTAACTTAATATTTTTTTTCCTTCTAAATATATATTTACTAATTAAAATTGTTCATTAAAACTAATAACGATATTTAGATAATTAGAAAAGTTGCTATTTAATCTTTCCTTGCAAACATTTATGAAATAATATATATAAGAAAAACTTTAGAATAATTAAAATGACAATTTTTAATTTTTTTAAATACTTTTAGTAGAAATTAGAGTAATTATAGGATTATTTAGTAATAGAATCTCATATAATATTTAAGATTAAAATTTAGGTCTTCATAATGTTCAATATTAAGATTTGAATCTCCAAATTTGTAAAAGAAACAGAAAATACCAGACGTTAAAAATTATGTTCAATATACTAATACATTATTTAGGAACCTAAACACGGATTTAGGCATCTTTTGAAGATATTTATTATTTATTAAGTATACTATAGTTTTAAAAACAGAAACCTTTTTTTTTTTTTTTTTTTTGCTCCCGGAGGGTTGACTGCAGTTGCGTCCGCGTCGACATGTTCACCCACCCTCCCCCTATGGCACCCTTCGGAGCTCACCCTCCACATTTCGGGACTCCCTTCAATGAAGGATCGATACGTGGCTTGCAAGCCAAGACCTCAGTCCATATAACACTACTCTTTTAAAAATATTGAAATACTTACGTACCTTCGAAAAATCCTTTGCAAATTTTTTTTTTTATTACTAAATATCTATTACTATATGAGACCCTATTACTAAAAAATAAAATGAAATATGAGACCCTATTACTAAATATATATTTTAAATTTTCTAATAATAATTATAAAATGCCTACTTAAATAATATTCTGACACTATTGGCATCCTATCGTACTCCAAGCATTTATTAATAAATGTATAGATCTAAGTGGAGTTGCACTATAAAAGTAAGTTCATTACGATATCGGTTGTCTACTCTCTTTAGACTCTTTTTATACATCAATGTCCTAAATTATTTACTAATTTTGGCTTAGTGTTGGAGTTAATATACTAATACAATATTTAGGAACCTAAACACGGATTTAGGCATCTTTTGAAAATGTTTATTAATTATACTATAGTCTTAAAAACGGAAAGTTATTTTGCCCGGGAGACGGATAGTCACACGGTTGCGACATGTTCACCCCCGGGAGTCTCGTGTCATTTGGAGATCTTAGACAAAAGTACAAAAAAAGTGACCTTTTATTTTTATTTTTTTTAAGCATGATTAAATTATATAGTTTTATTATATTAACTTATATGCAAATCCTCATCCTTGATCAGACTTGTGACCGACAATGTATCATTATAAACGCTACACATGGTAGCAGCAAAAAAGAAAAATGCAAAGATTCAAACACATAAAAAATTATTAAATTAGTACTCGTAACTCATTTGTACTCATCAAAAATAAAAAATACTGCTATGACAAAAGTGAAGATTATTTGTGTGGTTCTTATATCATACATGATAAATTTATAATAAAAAATTTAAGATCTTAGGTTAATGAAATTATTGAAATGAATCAAATGATAAAAAAAAATGCATGATAAATTTTTGTCATACTTGAATCATGATACTCACAATCACAGATTCACAGAAGAAGAAACAAAAATCCAAATCTTTCGTCCTTGCACTTACAAGTGACAGTAGTTGTATATACATACATACATACATACATACATATATATATATATATATATATATATATATATATATATATATATATATATATATATATATATATATATATATATACTAGCATATGTGCACGTGCCTTGCACGTATTTTAACATTCTTTTAATTAACTTAGGAAGACTCTTTAGGAAGATCAAAGGGTAGTCTTCGTAATTATTAAGTTGTCTTTATAAAATTAATGAATAATTTTTAATTAGTATAGACATGCAAGGATATTTTCGGAATTCAAAAATTTTACCATCCAAGTTTTCCTATTATATAGTAGAATAGATTGGAACATGAAGAGTTGTATGAAAGGAGAAGACTTTATAGCATGCAAACTTTATTACTTTTACTATTAAACATAAATGACATGCAAGTTAACACAATAACATCATGTTTATAGAATACTAAAGGGTATTTTAGGAATTCAAAAGTTTCACCACCAACTTTTCCTATTATATAGTAGAATAGATTATATAGTAGAATAGATTAAACATAAATGACATGCAAATTAACATAATATCATCATGTTTATAGAATACTAAAGGGTATTTTAGGAATTCAAAAGTTTCACCACCAACTTTTCCTATTATATATATATATATATATATATATATATATATATATATATATATATATATATATATATATATATATACTAAGGCTTCAAAACGGCTCAAAAGTGAGCCGTCTAAGCCGTGTATACACTACTAAAATCTGCTCAATTGGCGACGTTTATTTAGCGACGTTAGATTAACGTCGCTAAATTGTGTACATTAGCGACGTTTTATATAAACGTCGCTCATAGTCGCTACTAGCGACGACCTAAGCGACGTAACAACGACGTACATTAAACACATGACCCATTCGTCGCGAAACGTCGCTGGGACGTCGCTAGTAGCGACGCATTTAGCGACGGTAGTTCAAGCGTCGCTAAATTCTAATTATATCCCCGCCCCAACGTTTCATTTTTCCCCATTTTCCTCTCTCACTCCCACTCCTCCCCGGCGCTCTCACTCTCTCCGGCGGCGACTCTCACTCTCTCCGGCGACTCTCCTCCCTCTCTGGTACGTGACTCTCCCCCCTCCCTCTCTCTCTCTCTCTCCGTATGTTTTGGTTGTTGGTGGGTTGGGGGGTGCGGGTGGCTCAGAGGGAGGTGCAGGGGGTGATGCGAGTGGTTGGGGGTGAGTGGGGGTGGCTGGGGGACTGGGGCAGGGGGGACGAGGACGGCTGGAGGAGGGGAGCTAGGGTTAGGATTCGGGTTAGGGTTCATTTCCCATTCGGCGCTCTCACTCTCTCCGGCGCTGTCACTCTCTCCGACGACTCTCCTCCCCCCCCTCCGGCGTTCTCACTCTCTCTCCTTCCCCCTCCGGCGCTCTCACTCTCTCCGGCGCTGTCACTCTCTCCGGCGACTCTCCTCCCTCTCCGGTACGTGGTACTCTTCCCCTCTCTCTCTCTCACTCTCTCTGGCGCTCTCACTCTCTCTGGCGAGGGGGGACGAGGGCGACTGGTGGAGGGGAGCTAGGAGTAGGGTTCGGGTTAGGGCTAGGGGTGGTGTAGGGGGTGGCTTGGTCAGGGGCACCGATAGTGCCAAAAAATCTGATAATTTAGTAATAATTATTTGTTTTCCGACACCGAAAAATGTGATACTACGATTCGAACGCACCGATAGTGCCGATATTTGTAACAAGTAGATTTGTTGGTTGGTTAATTGGTAACATGGTGATCGGGACATATAGTCCTTGCAGCCATTCGACTGGCGAGACAGAAACTATGGTACGACATGGTGATCAGGACATAGTCCCTGCAGCCATTCGACTGGCGAGGCAGAAACTATGTAGCCGTAGATAAAGTTGATTGTCCTACGACCCTCATCCCTCGGCAATGTTGATACGATAACCTATCACTATATCTTATATAGTAGTAGATGACGTTTTAGTATTACATTATGTGAGTTCATCTTGATTCTGTTACATTCTTCAGATACTATATACTAGATTTGATAAGAACGTATACTACACCATATGTACAAAATATAGATGATTCACACTAATGTATGCTAGAATAAATTTTGGGTTGCGTTCTGAGCCTTCCGTTCTCACACTTAAAACACATGAATTAGGACAACCAACCGAAGAGGATACTCTGAGAGATCCATCTGAGTAGGACGTATACTCTGAGAGATCACCTTTACAAGAATGATATCAGTAGTGGGATTGAGTGTTGGAGGAGATATTATCAGAGTGTACGTCCTACTCAGATGGATCTTTCATCGTTAATATTTTTTTCTGACAGCATGATAGATGTGCTCCGTCAACAGATTCTTGCTCTGAGCCAAAACTTTGCCCCGGAGCTCAATTGGACATCCTTCGTGTAGAGCTCGAGCGAGAGGTTCCTGACAGCATGGTGGTCTCCTTTGTCAAAGGATTCTTGCTCGTCCCATAACCTTTGTGGGATTAGCTCGAATCTTTTGACAAAGGAGACCACCATGCTGTCAGGAACCTTTCACTCGAGCTCTATACGAAGGATGTCCAATTGAGATCCGGGACAAAGTTTTGGCTCAGAGCAAGAATCTGTTGACGGAGCACATCTACCATGCTGTCAGAAAAAAATAGTAACGGTGAGAGACCCATCTGAGTAGGACGTACACTCTGATAATATCTCCTCCAACACTCAATCCCACTACTGATATCATTCTTGTAAAGGTGATCTCTCAGAGTATACTTCCTACTCAAGGATGTCCACTCGAGCTCTGGGGCAAAGAATTGACTCAGAGCGGATTTCTGGACAGAGATGACGAAGAAGATGGCTGCCAAAGCTTATGTAAGTTTTCTAATTCTTTATACGTATTATATTTTTATCATTTTGTATTACTGATACTCTGAGTAATACGGAATGGTCCGATATATACCGATACTCTGAGTATCATACCATTCCTATGTGTATCGGTATCGCAATCACAATACCGATACTCGAGTATCGCATTGATACTTAAGTATCACATCTGATAGTTCTCTCATTTATTTGTCAAATACTATATTTCAGTTCTAGTTAGTTTTATGTGATTCTCTGATAGTTCTCTAATTCATTTTCAACCGCTCTCCCTTGTGAATATTGATTTTACCAGATGGCACCCATGACCCGAGGAGCGGTACGTCGTTTGAGGGAAACAGTGAATGCTGAGGTGGCTCCTCATACTGTTAAGGAGGAAGTGGCACCGGTAGCTAGTGAGACCGGGAGTTCTATTCATCCAGCACCGGTAGCTAGTGAGACCGGGACTTCTATTGATGCAGCACTTGCAAGGGACTACATCCATCCAAACGTCGTCAATTACACTTTTTCGAGGTGGTTGCGTGATCGTATCACTGAGCGTTTGCGTGAGCTGCGTGGTTCTCATTAGCTAGTAGTACTTATTTGTATTGGACTATTTGTATTGTGCATTGTTTTTGTATTAGACTATTTGTATTGGACTACATACACTACCAAAATACGCTCATTTAGCGACAGATTATTAGCGACGAAATTATTCCGTCGGTATTAGCGACGGTTTCGTGGCCGCTCAGCGACTGTTTACCGACTACAAGCCTTTGTCATTTTTATTTTAATTTTAGGGGGAGGAAAGGTCGTACATCCGTCGCTAGAGTGTCGGTGTTGTAGCGACGGAGTTTCCGTCGTCGCTACACAGTCGATTATTTGGCGAAAATTGTGTAGAAAATTGGCGGGACATATTTTCGACGACTTAGCGACGGATATTCAGTCGGCACTTACCAAAATAGGCGACTGCTGGGCGACGGTCTTTTACCAGTCGCTAGTCCGTCGCTATATAAACATACCAGACTTTAAATGAAACGGCGGAGGGAACTTTTCGTATTCCCTCCAAATTCTCTCTCTCTCCTCTCTTTCTCTCTCTCTCTCTCTCTCTCTCTCTCTCTCTCGTCGGTGTCGGCTTCGGTGATCGGCGTCGGTATCGTCGTCGACGTCGGCGTCCTCTCCTCTCTCTCTTCCGAAGGTAACCCCCCCTCTCTCTCTCTCTCTCGCGGTATAGGGGCTGGGCGGCGCGCTTGGGGCTGGGCCGTCCGGGGCTTGGCGGCTGGCTTGGGTCGGGGGCTGGACGGTGGGCTTGGGACGGAGGCGTCGGGGGCTGGACGGCGGGCTTGGGGTTGGGGCGTCGGAGGCTGGGCGGGGGCGTCGGGGTCTGGGAGGCGGGCTTGGGGTTGGGGCGTCGGGGGCTGGACGGCTGGCTTGGGTCGGTGTCTGGACGGTGGGCTTGGGGCGGGGGCGTCGGGGTCTGGGAGGCGGGCTTGGGGTTGGGGCGTCGGGGTCTGGGCGGCTTGCTTGGGTCGGGGTCTGGGCGGTGGGCTTGGGGCGGGGGCGTCGGGGTCTGGGAGGCGGGCTTGGGGTTGGGACGTCGGGGGCTGGGCGGCTTGCTTGGGCCGGGGTCTGGGCGGTGGGCTTGGGGCGGGGGCGTCGGGGTCTGGGAGGCGGGCTTGGGGTTGGGGCGTCGGGGGCTGGGCGGCTGGCTTGGGCCGGGGTCTGGGAGGTGGGCTTGGGGCGGGGGCGTCGGGGTCTGGGAGGCGGGCTTGTGGTTGGGGCGTCGGGGGCTGAGCGGCTGGCTTGGGGCGGGGGCTGGGCGGTGGGCTTGGGGCGGCTTGGGGCGGGGGCGTCGGGGGCTGGGCGGCTGGCTTGTGGCAGGGGCGTCGGGGGCTGGGCGGCTGGCTTGGGTCGGGGGCTGGGCGGTGGGCTTGGGGCGGCGGCGTCGGGGGCTGGGCGGCTGGCTTGGGACGGGTGCGTCGGGGCTATTTACAACCGACGCACACCCATAAGCACTCTTCATATATATATGCAACCGAACTACTGGGCGACGGACTTGGGGCGGCGGGCTTTGGTCGGAGGCGGCGGGTGGCTTTGCTTCTCAAATTCATCTGAGTTTATATATTGGCTAAATAATGTGTTATCCATATTGGGTGTTCCATTAGTTTGGTGGTGTTTGGATTAGTAAATGTGAATATATATGGGATTTGGATTCATGGTGTATATATGTGTTCACTGTCTCAAGGACAGTGCGAGTTCTATCAGTTGTGTGCTTCTGTATAGATGTATATATCTATACATCTAGCTGTGATATACATATGTGTATGTGACAATCTCAGTTAGCGACGGACTAGTTACCGGTTAGCGACGGATATTTCCAGCTCTATTAATTGCATTAATCTACGGTACGACATGGTGATCAGGACATTGTCCCTGCAGCCATTCGACTGGCGAGGCAGAAACTATGTTGCCGTAGTTAAAGTTGCCTGTCCTCCGACCCTCATCCCTCGGCAATGATGATACGACAACCTATCACTATATCTTATATAGTAGTAGATGATGTCTTAGTATTACATTAGTGAGTTCATCTTGATTCTGTTACGTACGTCCTTCAGATACTAGATACGATAAGGTTAACATATACTACACGATATGTATACAGAATATAGAGATGATTCACACTAATGTATGCTAAAATAAATCTTGGGTTGTGTTCTGAGCCATCCGTTGTCACACTTAAAATACATAGGAATTAGTAGTGTGACAGCGCCGGAGAGAGTGAGAGCGCCGGAGGGGAGGGGAGGAGAGAGAGAGTAAAATGGTACGACATGGTGAAGTAGTACTGTATTTTGGCTCCAGTTCCAGCTCCATTTGATCTACGGTACGACATGGTGATCAGGATATAGTATCTGCAGCCATTCGACTGGCGAGGCAGAAACTATGTAGTCGTAGATAAAGTTGACTGTCTTCCGACCCTCATCCCTCGGCAATGATGATACGATAACCTATCACTATATCTTATATAGTAGTAGATGATGTCTTAGTATTACATTATGTGAGTTCATCTTGATTCTGTTACGTTCTTCAGATACTAGATACGATAAGAACATATACTACACCATATGTACAGAACATAGATGATTCACACTAATGTATGCTTGAATGAATCTTGGGTTGTCTTCTGAGCCATCCGTTCTCACACTTGGCAAAAAATCGAATTTTTTATACTTTATCGGCTTTCGAAAATGTACTCAAATTACATGATGGTTCCTTTAGTTAGCTTGCTTATGTTACAATTATATTATTTGTGACTATCGATCTTACCAGATGGCACCCATGACCCGAGGAGCGGCACGTCGTTTGAGAAAAACAGTGAATGCTGAGGTGGCTCCTCCTACAGTTAAGGAGAAAGTGGCACCGGTTGCTAGTGAGACCGGGAGTTCTATTCATCCAGCACCGGTAGCTAGTGAGACCGAGAGGACTCTTCATGCAGTCCTTGCAAGGGACGACATCTCTCCTCGCGCCAAAAATCTCGCTTTTTCGAGGTGGTTGCGTGAACGTATCACTGAGCGTTTGCGTGAGCAGCGTGGTTCTCATTAGCTATTAGTACTTATTTGTATTTGACTATTTGTATTGAGTTGTTTTTGTATTAGACTATTTGTATTGGACTACATATATGAACTAGAACTGTGTCAATCTCTGGATTGTATTGGACTACGACATGGTGATCAGGACATATATAGTCCCTGCAGCCATTCGACTGGCGAGGCAGAAACTATGTATCCGTAGATAAATTTGACTGTTCTCCGACCCTCATCCCTCGGCAGTGATGATACGACAACCTATCACTAGAGGATACTCTGAGAGATCCATCTGTGTAGGACGTATACTCTGAGATATCACCTTTACAAGAATGATATCAGTAGTGGGATCGAGTGTTGGAGGAGATACTATCAGAGTATACGTCCTACTCAGATGGGTCTCTCACCGTTACTATTTTTTTCTGACAGCAAGGTAGATGTGCTCCGTCAACAGATTCTTTCTTCGAGCCAAAACTTTGCCCCGGAGCTCAAGTGAACATCCTTCGTGTAGAGCTCGAGTGAGAGGTTCCTGACAGCATGGTGGCCTCCTTTGTCAAAGTATCCGTGCTCATCCAACATTGGTTGTGGGACGAACACGGATACTTTAACAAAGGAGACCACCATGCTGTCAGGAACCTCTCACTCGAGCTCTACACCAAGGATGTCCACTTGAGCTCCGGGACAAAGTTTTAGCTCGGAGCAAGAATATGTGGACGGAGCACATCCACCATGCTGTCAGGAAAAAAATAGTAACGGTGAGAGACCCATCTGAGTAGGACGTATACTTTGATAATATCTCCTCCAACACTCGATCCCACTACTGATATAATTCTTGTAAAGGTGATCTCTCAGATATACGTCCTACACAGATGGATCTCTCAGAGTATTCTCTCCGGTTGGGTTGTGTTCTGAGCCATCCGTTCTCACAGAAGGTCCTATTTTGGATTCTATATTTTGTATTTTGGTTTCTGTATTTTGTATTTTGGTTTCTGTATTTTGTATTTTGGTTTCTGTATTTTGTATTTTGGTTTCTGTATTTTGGCTCCAGCTCTATTTGCATTAGTCTACGGTACGCCATGGTGATCAGGACATAGTCCCTGTAGCCATTCGACTAGCGAGGCAGAAACTATGCAAGTAGCCCTAGATAAAGTTGACTGTCCTCCGACCCTCATCCCTTGGCAATGATGATACGACAACCTATCACTATATCTTATATAGTAGTAGATGATGTCTTAGTATTACATTAGTGAGTTCATCTTGATTCTGTTACGTCCTTCAGATACTAGATACGATAAGAACATATACTACACCATATGTACAGAACATAGATGATTCACACTAATGTATGCTAGAATGAATCTTGGCTTGTGTTCTGAGCCATCCGTTCTGATCAAGCATCTTCCTTCTCCTCGTCCTCCACCATGGCTCTGAACAAATCTGCTCCTCCCTCTACTTTCCTTCTTCTTATTTGACTCTCTCAGCCACATATGACATCCAGCTCAAGTGTAGAGTCGGGGGAGAAGAAGTGGACAGATTTGTTGCTGAGAGAGTCAAATAAGAAGAAGGGAAGTAGGGGGAGGAGCAGATTTGTTCAGAGCCATGGTGGAGGAGAGGAGAAGGAAGATGCTTGATCAGAACGGATGGCTCATAACACAAGCCAAGATTCATTCTAGCATACATTAGTATGAATCATCTATGTTCTGTACATATGGTGTAGTATATGTTCTTATCGTATCTAGTATCTGAAGGACGTAACGGAATCAAGATGAACTTACTAATGTATGCTAGAATGAATCTCGGGTTGTGTTCTGAGCCATTCGTTCCGATACTTGGCAATTAAGCCATTCGATTGGCGAGACAGAAACTATAAGGCTACTTGCATGTTCTTCCAACTTTAAATTACAAGATTACTATATTAGGTTAAATAAATCACTAACCTCATCACGGTGAGTCTTGGTGTAGCACTCAAATGTGGGGCACCTGTAATCTATGTGAGTTTATCTTGATTCTGTTACATCTTTCAGATACTAGATACGATAAGAACATATACTACACTATATGTACAGAACGTAGATGATTCACACTAATGTATGCTAGAATGAATTTTGGGTTGTGTTCTGAGCTATTCGTTCCCATACTTGGCAATTAAGCATGTGAAATAGAACTGATTATGTTTAGTTTGTCTTACGATACAGATTTTCACATCCAAATTGAAATGGATCGTTACTTCGTTGATCGTACATGGGTGTACTATAGCGGATCAACCTCCTGGACCGTAGGTACTTATAAGTATTGACCGTATCGGATTAGTATCGATCTATCGTTTTGGTATGGGCCGTATCGGTTGGTATTGGTCTTAGCGAATTGGTATCGTCCTATCCGATATGTATCGGCCGTATAGCTAGGATTCATATTGGCCTTATCGATTTTGTATCGGTCATATCCGATAGGTATCGGCCGTGTTGGATTATTATATACCATTTCGGATTAGTTTCGTGGAAGGTTTAGTAACAACTGTACTGGGATTTCTCTCTTCTAGAGCTAGATTACCATTGCAAGAGAGTCACGAGAGCGTAAATGGCCAGTTACAGAACATACATACTTCCTTTTCAATCTCATTTTTCCTGATGGAAAAGAAAGTATGTATGTTACTGTAACTGGCCAATCACGATCTGGTGATTCTCTTGCAATGGTATTCTAGCTCGAGAAGAGAGAAATCCAAGTACAGTTGTTACTAAACCTTCCACGATACTAATCCTAAATAGTCTATACTTATCCAACACGGCCGATACCTATCGGATATGACCGATACCAAATCGATAAGGCCAATATGAATCCTAGCTATTCGGCCGATACATGTACATATCGGATATAGGACGATACCAATTTGTTAAGGCCAATACCAATATGATACGTCCTATACCAAACCGATAGACCGATACTAATCTGATACACTAGATACTATGTACATCTGGCCTATACCAGCGGATCCATAAATTACTGCACGATAGGCCCAACGACTCCAGTTACATCCGGTTATTGGTGAGTACATGATTACATAGTAATTTTGTTAGTCTTGTGATACAGATTTTTACTCTCGCATGCTACCAACGTCACAACTTTTCCAGCGCTGCTCCCTCTAATGATAATGAACGCAAAAAACCAACGTCACAACTTTTATAACTTGAGTAAATTTCTTTACCCTATATAAAAATTTATGTTGTCAGAAAGATGGCTCCTAGGACTCGTCGAGATGGTGCTGCTAGTCGAGGAAGGGGTCGAGGCAAAAAACCCTTGGAGGTCGACACGGAGGAAGTCTCCGTCGTCAAACAGGAGCCGGTGACTGTTAAGGAGAAGGTGTTACCAAAGGTCGAGGTCAAGGAAGAACCGATGACCATCAGGAAAGAGATTGCTCCCAAGCTTGAAGCTAAGGAGGAGCCACCGTCAGAGAGTAGTAGCATCGGGACCGACCCTCCTGTCCCTACAGAAGACCTCAACCAGATTGAGCCTTCGTATGCAAAATGGCTGATAGAATGGTACATGCCTCAACGCAACTATCATCCCTGGCTGTGAGAATTCATCGTCTGACTTGTGGTCATTGTTGAGGCGAAAGTCGATTTTCCTATGTGTTTTGGAATATTTGTGAAAATTTTGGAATATTTGTGTTATGATCGGTCGCCAGGATTGGATATTAGGTTACTGTAACTGGCCAACTCTTTCCTATGTGTTTTAGAATATTTGTGAAAAATTTGGAATATTTGTGCAATGATCGGATTATAACGATGGATATTAGGTTACTCTTCCGGATAATTGATGTCTATTTTATATTAATTTGGTTTGGTCTATATGATTCTTGGATAATTGGTGTGCATTAAATTCGTATGTGCATATTTGGTCTATGTGATTCTTGGATAATTGGTGTGCATAATATATTTGGTCTATGTGATTGTTGGATAATTGGTGTGCACTATATATTGGTTTGGTTTATGCATATATTTGTGAACAGGGAAAGTGCTGCAATTTTTTTTCCCAAAAAACTCAGTTAGCGACGGACTAGTGACCGTTTAGCGACGGATAATCCCAGTTACCGACGGGTTTTCGACGGATAAGCCGTCGCTATCTGGAGTTTTTAAACTATTTCCAGGTAGCGACGGGTGGTCGACGGATTATCCGTCGGCAAGGTTCTGGTGGTATAATATTCGACGGAAGAGCGACGGCAATCCGTCTCCAGGGCGACTGATAATCAGCCGCTAATCCGTCGCTCTATTTGGCGACCGCGTAGCGACGGAAAATCCGTCGACATGGTTCTGGAAATGCATGACATTTTCAGAATCATGGCGACGGATAATCAGTCAGCAACCCGTCGCTGTCGCGACGCGGTCGCGACGTATTAGCGACTACTCTTCCGTCGCTATGGTGCTGGAGATGCCAAGCATTTCCAGAACCTGATCGACGGATAGTCCGTCAGAATACCGTCGCTACTCCGTCGTTAGCTACCGACGAATATCGACAGCTTAGCGACGGAATGATACGATCTGATACGCTATCACGACGGGTTACCAACGAAATTTTACGTCGCTATTGCCTACACACTTCAGTACTTAATAGTTGAAATGGACGAAAGTCCGTCGGAAATGCGTCGCTAATGCTTTGTATTGTGACGTCGACAATCCGTCGCTATTCAGTCATGTGACGACAACTTAGCGACGGAACGTTATTAGCGACGAGCTGATTGCCGATGAAATTTTTTGGCCAAAATCCGTCGGTTATCGGTCGCTAATAGTAATTACCGTCGGTTTAGCGACGGATGCGGCCGTCGCTAAAACGATAAATTTTGGTAGTGATATATGAATTAGTATTATGTCAATCTCTAGATTGTATTGGACTACGACATGGTGATCAGGACATAGTCCCTGCAGCCATTCGACTGGCGAGGCAGAAACTATGTAGCCGTAGATAAAGTTGACTGTCCTTCGACCCTCGTCCCTCGACAATGATGATACGATAACCTATCACTATATCTTATATAGTAGTAGATGATGTTTTAGTATTATATTATGTGAGTTCATTCTTGATTCTGTTACATTCTTCAGATACTACATACTAGATTCGATAAGAACGTATACTACACCATATGTACAGAACATAGATGATTCACACTAATGTATGCTATAATGTGTTGTGTTCTGAGCTATCCGTTCTCACACTTAAAACACATATGAATTAGAACTGTGTGTCAATCTTTGTTTTTGTATTTTCGGCGAAGCCAGGGATTAGATTCTGTATTTTTTATTTTGGATTTTGTATTTTGGCTCCAGCTCCAGCTCCATTTGCATAAATCTACGGTACGACATGGTGATCGGAACATAGTCCCTGCAGCAATTCGACTGGCGAGACAGAAACTATATAGCCGTAGATAAAGTTGACTGTCCTTCGACCCTCATCCCTCGGCAATGATGATATGACAACCTATCACTACATCTTATATAGTAGTAGATGACGTTTTAGTATTACATTATGTGAGTTCATCTTGATTCTGTTACATTCTTCAGATACTACATACTAGATTCGATAAGAACGTATACTACACCATATGTACAGAACATAGATGATTTACACTAATGTATGCTAGAATGAATTTTGGGTTGTGTTCTGAGCCATCCGTTCTCACAACAGGAAGGATCAGTGCTTTTTAGTTCACTTCCATCCATCCATTCCTCCGTTCTGATCAAGCCTCTTCCTTTCTAATCCACCATGGCTCTGGACCCATCTGGTCCTCCCTACTTCCCTTCTTCTTATTTGACTCTCTCAGCCACATATGATATCCAGCTCAAGTGTAGAGGCGGGAGAGAAGAAGTGGGCAGGAATAAGAGGCCGGGGAAGCAGCACAGCCGGCGTCATGACCTGGAGAAAGTACATAGGTTTTCTTCAACATCCGTAGGAGAACTATAAGGATATATCTTTTCACAACATTTCACCTTGTCAAAGACCCTTAATGTGAATATCACGTTACCGCGGTGTCGGAAGACCAACATGTCATAATTTTCTAAGCCGTGTGCTTTGAAATAATTTTTTTGCATTACTACATAGGAGGAAAGAGTTGGGAGGATTATGTCAAAGCACACGGCTTAGAAAATTATGACATGTTGGTCTTCCGACACCGCGGTAACGTGATATTCACATTAAGGGTCTTTGACAAGGTGACATGTTGTGAAAAGATATATCCTTATAGTTCTCCTACGGATGTTGAAGAAAACCTATGTACTTCCTCCAGGTCATGCCGCCGGCTGTGCTGCTTTTCCGGCCTCCTATTCCTGTCCACTTCTTCTCCCCCGCCTCTACACTTGAGCTGGATATCATATGTGGCTGAGAGTGTCAAATAAGAAGAAGGGAAGTAGGGAGGAGCAGATGGGGCCAGAGCCATGGTGGATTTGAGGAGAAAGGAAGAGGCTTGATCAGAACGGAGGAATGGATGGATGGAAGAGAACTAGAAAGCACTGATCCTTCCTTCAGTTTTTTTCATTGATGATACTGAGTTTGTACGTATTTACGAATATTGATTTCGTTTGTTGAGGATATTATATATTGACATTGTTCGTTGCGGATAGAATTTTTTCTTTATATTTTTTGTATATTCTGGAATGTATTGTGCGTGCTGGTGTTGAGTGTTCCACCGAGGGGGTCGACGAAACCAGGGATTGGATTTTGTATTTTGTATTCTGTATTTTGGCTCAGGCTCCAGCTCTATTTGTATTAATCTACGGTACGACATGGTGATCAGGACATAGTCCCTGCAGCCATTCGACTGGCGAGACAGAAACTATGTAACCGTAGATATATAAAGTTGACTGTCCTGCGACCCTCATCCCTCGGCAATGATGATACGACAACCTATCACTATATCTTATATAGTAGTAGAACTGTCTTAGTATTACATTATGTGAGTTCATCTTGATTCTGTTACATTCTTCAGATACTATATACGATAAGAACATATACTACACTATATGTACAGAACATAATGATCAACACTAATGTATGCTAGAATAAATTTTGGGTTGTGTTCTGAGCCATCCGTTCTCACACTTAAATATATATGAATTAGTACTGTGAGGGCACCGGAGAGAGTGAGAGCGCCGGAGGGGGGGGGGGAGAGAGAGTGAGAGAGTAAAATAGGGGGAAATGAATTGGTGGGGGAACCCAGGGATTAGATTCTGTATTTAGTATTTTGGATTCTATATTTTGGCTCCAGCTCCAGGACATAGTCCCTGCAGCCATTCGACTGGCGAGACAGAAACTATGGTATGACATGGTGATCAGGACATAGTCCCTGCAACCATTCGACTGGCGAGGCAGAAACTATGTAGCCGTAGATAAAGTTGACTGTCCTGCGACCCTCATCCCTCGGCAATGATGATACGACAACCTATCACTATATCTTATATAGTAGTAGATGATGTCTTAGTATTACATTATGTGAGTTCATCTTGATTCTGTTACATTCTTCAGATACTATATACGATAAGAACATATACTATACCATATATACAGAACATAATGATACACACTAATGTATGCTAGAATGAATTTTGGGTTGTGTTCTGAGCCATCCGTTCTCACACTTAAATAGATATGAATTAGTACTGTGAGAGCGCCGGAGAGAGTGAGAGCGCCGATGGGGGGAGGAGAGAGTGTGAGAGAGTAAAATGGGGAAAAATAAATTGGTGGGGGAACCCAGGGATTAGATTATGTATTTTGTATTTTGGATTCTTTATTTTGGCTCCATCTCCAGGACATAGTCCCTGCAGCCATTCGACTGGCGAGACAGAAACTATGGTACGACATGGTGATCAGGACATAGTCCCTGCAGCCATTCGACTGACGAGGCAGAAAACAATGTAGCCGTAGATAAAGTTGACTGTCCTGCGACCCTCATCCCTCGGCAATGATGATACGACAACCTATCACTATATCTTATATAGTAGTAGATGATGTCTTAGTATTATATTATGTGTGTTCATCTTGATTCTGTTACGTTCTTCAGATACTAGATACTAGATACTAGATTCGATAAGAATGTATACTACACCATATGTACAGAACATAGATGATTCACACTAATGTATGCTAGAATGAATTTTGGGTTGTGTTCTGAGCCATCCGTTCTTACACTTAAAACACATATGAATTAGAACTGTGTGTCAATCTTTGTTTTTGTATTTTCGGTGAACCCAGAGATTAGATTCTGTATTTTTATTTTTACTTTGTACGTATTTGGGGATATTCAATTTTTTCGTTGAGGATACTGAGTTTTTACGTATTTGCGGATATTGATTTGGTTGTGTTGAGGATATTATATATTGACATTGTTCATTGCGGATAGTATTTTTTCTTTATATTTTTTTTATATTCTGGAATTGTCACGCCCCAGAACCAGAATACTGGAGAGCGGGAACGGACATAGCCAGCTACGTATAACGGAATGGAATCCACACCGCTATACGGTCACGGCTGTCTAGATATGTGAGGGTTTATCTACAAGCCATCAGTCTCTTAAGGTCATAAATATTCCTACTGTCTCAATCTCAACCAACTAGTAATAATCACAAGATATCAGATCACAAAATATACAATTGTAAGGCGTCCCAAACATTACATATCCAGATGATCATGATGCTAGTCGTACAAAATATAAGGACTAGCAAGAGTTAAGTCATACATGATCAACCTCGAGTTGCCAATCATGTTACAGCCCGTAGGCAGACAGTAAGTAAAAATGTACACGAGCTAACACTGGCTCGGCGGCTAAACGCCTCAAAAGAATAATTTTACAATAAAGTGGGAGAACAAAAAGAAATCCACTCGTTGCCCTGGTTACGCCTGGCGGTCACCATCGGGCTGGAAGGCAGGTAGATCCTTTGCTGCTGCTCCGGTATCTGGCCATACAAAACCAGCTGGGTCAGACCCCAGAAAGAGCAAGTGCCACAAAGGAGGCTTCACTTAGGAACTAAAACCAGCAATTAGCACAATAATAAAATAAGAGACAGTAATTTAAGAAAAAGCATGACAGGTAAACATAAAAGACAATCTTGTGCAGGATCAATAAAAGACAGGACATAAGACAGGATGATATACGATGAGATAACCATGGGACTATTCAGATAGCCAGGTTACAACCCGTAAACCAAACAAGGACCGGGGTTGTAACCCTTCGTCTGAACGGAACTTGGCTTCTCCCACCATTTATCGGCAAGGTGAATATAAGAAATCAGGTCAAGTAACATTCTGGAGTGACAATCATTATAGTGACAATCAGGAGTGACAATCTTTCAATCATTCTGGTACAATCTTATAATTAATCAATTCTAGACAATACTATACTGGACTAGACTCCATCCAAGCAATCACGGCCAATCATTGCCTACGGCTTTCTACATTAACTAACTAGGGTTATCACAATCCTAGTTACTAGCAAGATGCAATGAGAATTCCAAGTCCGGTTACCTGTTTGTTACTACCTGAGTGATCCCAGCAAGAAAAGGAAAAGATAGCAGGATATAGCAGACACACTGTAGTAAGATACATGTGTCCTAAGGTACCACACTCGACGGCGGGCTGGAAGTGCGCTCATCTCGACGGATAGCAACAAATCCCATGTATATATATATATATATATAAGGCCGGGACCAAAGGGGCAACAGGTAACTGGGAAATTCTCCATGAACTAATTGATCAATCTAGTCATTAACCTAGCCAGATTCAGTATGAATCCCTGACCGTGGTACTCAGGAATCATGCCCTAGACATGATGCAAGACACAACCGGACCAGTAGTTTATACAAGCACAATCAATGCAAACAACCACGGTGTCAGGATTAATTATACAGGTCATGTCATGTCAGGTAGCCGTCGCAACAGCTATTCGAGATAATCATGTCAGGTTTATCATATCAAGTGTGCTAGTCAGGAGTGCGCCACGACGGGCCACTATCAGGTCATGTCAGGGTACTTGGTCACACCATGCCAGGTACAATTATCATTTCAATCAAGTCAATCAAATTGGGATTATCAAGTTCGGGACAAAAGGCGTAAGGATATAAAATGGGCGTAAAAATATACAATAAGGAATTATAAAACATGGGCAAATAATAATAAATTACAGTACACAGAGCTATTAGAAAGTCATACGGCTCAGGCCTATGCGGCCAGGGGAGGATAAGACACATGCGGTTCAATTAGGTGAGCGCATGCGGCCAGGGTCACTGGAACCCATGCGGCCAAGGCAAGAGGGGCGCATGCGGCTCAGGGGGACGAGTGCGCATGCGGCCCAATTAGGTGAGCGCATGCGGCTAGCGGAAGAGAAGTCCATGCGGCTAGATCTGGGCCAGGCGCATGCGGCTTAGTAGAAGCCCATGCGGCTCCGGAAAATAAAAGGTGCATATGCGGCTGGGATTAATCAGGGTCATGCGGCCCGGACTAAGAAGTCCATGCGGCTGGGTCTGGGGGTTCTCATGCGGCTCGAGGATCAGGGCCTATGCGGCCAGGGGATCCAGACAGTCATACGGCTGAAAGGACTCGAGTCCTCATGCGGCCAGCGAGTAACTGGTCTATGCGGCTCGCGGGGAAAGTTCACGCGGCCGAGAGAGAGAACTTGCCGCATGAAATGTTCATGCGGTCAAGTCAAGCCCCTGCGGCTAGGACTGTCGTATGAAGGCTCATGCGGCTCGGAATCACTTGCCGCATGAAGTATTCATGCGATCAAGTCTAGCACTGTTCTTCTTCTCCAAGCTTCCGAGAAGAAGAACGCCAAGAGTCCATGCTCCAAGCTTCCATGAAACTTTCATCCGGAGTCCAAATCCGAACTTCCATAGGTCAAAATGGGGTAGAACAAAATTCTCTACAACATAGAACCATCAAAACTAGAAAATAACAAGATTAAATAGATCAAAACCCAAGAAATCCGAAAAATGAAATAAACTTAAATCTACAAGAATCCAGCCATGGAAATGAGAAATGTCAAGTACTAAAATGCTTTAGAATGTAGTAAAGAAGAGAATGGAGCAATAAAATCAGAGTTCCTCCATGAAGGAAGTTGCACTTGCCTAGACCTCTCTCTTCTCTCTCTGGTAGGTGAAGGGAGTAAATGGAAGAAGAAGAGATTAATGAAGAGAGAGAAGAAGAATAGGTAATAAATATGAGTGGTGGTGGTAGGTAGGAGTGGGTTGGTTCACATAAAACCCAACCAAGCCAAACCCACTAAACCGAACCAATCCAAGCCAATGCAATGCCATGATGAACCATGAAATACTCAATAAACCAAGCTCCATTAATCAAAATAAATCCATGAACGATAAATGACAATTAAACCAAAACGCTAAATATGAAAATAAACCACAACTAACTAATCAAAGAAAAGAGAAATACGGGTCAGAAATACGAACACGTATAAAATACGTATCACAAATTTCGGGGCACTACATCCTATCCACCTTAAAAGAATTCCGTCCTCGGAATTTAATCAAGAGGCTAGAGTTGTCGGGACAGCTATACTATCGCAAGCAATCTATGCTACCAATCAATCATACAATTATTCATGCAAGCAAGGAATCGAAGTGCAAGGCATAAGGAAGATATTACACCTCACGAGCTAAAACCGATTGGGATAACGTGATCGGGTATCATCCTCACACCCCCACGTTTTGACTCTCCCAAGGAGCGATGAACTCAAGCAACACGAACTAAACTGATAGTCTTGCGCTTGAGGTCTCTCTCTTTGGTCAAATATGGACACGGGCCTTTCCCCATACGAAAAGGTTAAAGGCTATTGGTACCAACCTTTTCGAATGATCTAGGAAATAGCTCGGGCCCGGGATATACCGTTGTAATTAGGATACATGAAACATGACATGTATCCCGCATGACGACGGTCGGAAAGCAAGACAATAGGACACAGATACCTCTCCGCCGATTCTGGATCTGGGCCTGGGCCAGGGCGAACTGCTGAGGCCTCTGCTGCTGGAAGGCCTGGGCCTGCGACGACAATGGACCCGGGAACGGAAACTGCTGTGGTTGGTGAACTGGAGCTGGTTCTGGTGCTGGTGCTGGTCCCATAACCGAGGGACTAGTTACTGTCGGCAATGATCTGTTTCTGAACGGACAAGATCCTATCATGTGGTCCGGCGAACCACAAACCAAGCACAATCCCTGTGCTCTGCGGCACTCAGTAACAACATGCCCGGGCTTCCCGCAATGAGAACAACCTGTTGCGAAAGGCCGCTTCTGCTTCTGCTGCTGGGGATAGGTCGGGACAGAATGCTGTAAGGAGGTAACCGAATCTGTCCTCGTAGCTTCAATGGTCAGGGCCCTAGCTGCTGGGGCCGGTGCTGAGGATTGGTTCATCTGGTCATGAGACCGCTTCCGACCTCCGGTCCGGTCTGCTATCCTTCGGGAAGTGTACTCATGCCTCCTCGCTGCTCGCAAGACGGCATCAAAAGTTCTGTGCTCGAACTGCTCTACTGCCAATATGATCTCCAAGTGGAGCCCCTGCTGAAATCGCTGTGCTCTGTCTAGCTCGGTTGCCACCAAGGTGGAAGCAAACCGACTCAACCTTGAAAACTCGGCCGCATATCCGTCGACCGTCCTGTTCATCTGCCTGAGATTACTAAACCTGGTCTGCAGGTCATATCTAGCCACTGCGTCGAAGTACTTGGTCTGAAACATATCACTGAATACCGCCCACATGACAGGCGTACCCAAACTTACTGCTTGCATAGCCCACCAGCTACGGGCTAGATCTAGTAACTGCAGGCGCACCACAGCCACCTTCTCTGCTTCAGGGGTCCTGGCTGCCTCCAAGATAACTTCAATATCCTGTAGCCAGGCATCTGCAGCAATAGCATCCTCGCTGCCGTCGAAGAAGGGAGGGTTCAGGCGCTTGAAATTGTTGACCGCACTGTTCCCTCGAGGACCAATTTCGCTCATAGCTTCTTGTACTGCTTGTTGCAAGGCATCACCTCGACGGTCCTGAGACGCAAGCAACTCACGGATGAGCCCTATCAAGACTCCATCCTCTGACCCTGCTGGCTGAACTAGCTGGACTGGGGGCACTTGTTCTCCAAAAGGCATGGCTCGGGAGGCGGCTGCTGAGGATTGATCTTGATCTTCTTGCTGTTGCTGGTCTGCCGGCCGAACTCCTTCTGGCTGATCAACAGGAATGATGCCATTGAAGCAATGACATCGGGAATATTAAGGAAGGACCAAGATAGAACAATGATGCAAGCATGTTATCAAGTCAGGGATCCAAGGAGATAAGAAGATACGAGTGAAGATCAAAGGCGAGTACAGATTGAGACATCTATCCGATAAACCCTCATATTTCTTGATTGACAAGACCTGCATGGGCCACCACTTAAACCATGTCACGCCCCAGAACCAGAATACTGGAGAGCGGGGACGGACATAGCCAGCTACGTATAACGGAATGGAATCCACACCGCTATACGGTCACGGCTGTCTAGATATGTGAGGGTTTATCTACAAGCCATCAGTCTCTTAAGGTCAAAATATTCCTACTGTCTCAATCTCAACCAACTAGTAATAATCACAAGATATCAGATCACAAAATATACAATTGTAAGGCGTCCCAAACATTACATATCCAGATGATCATGAAGCTAGTCGTACAAAATATAAGGACTAGCAAGAGTTAAGTCATACATGATCAACCTCGAGTTGCCAATCATGTTACAGTCCGCAGGCAGACAGTAAGTAAAAATGTACACGAGCTAACACTGGCTCGGCGGCTAAACGTCTCAAAAGAATAATTTTACAATAAAGTGGGAGAACAAAAAGAAACCCACTCGTTGCCCTGGTTACGCCTGGAAGTCACCATCGGGCTGGAAGGCAGGTAGATCCTTTGCTGCTGCTCCGGTATCTGGCCATACAAAACCAGCTGGGTCAGACCCCAGAAAGAGCAAGTGCCACAAAGGAGGCTTCACTTAGGAACTAAAACCAGCAATTAGCACAATAATAAAATAAGAGACAGTAATTTAAGAAAAAGCATGACAGGTAAATATAAAAGACAATCTTGTGCAGGATCAATAAAAGACAGGACATAAGACAGGATGATATACGATGAGATAACCATGGGACTATTCAGATAGCCAGGTTACAACCCGTAAACCAAACAAGGACCGGGGTTGTAACCCTTCGTCTGAACGGAACTTGGCTTCTCCCACCATTTATCGGCAAGGTGAATATAAGAAATCAGGTCAAGTAACATTCTGGAGTGACAATCATTATAGTTACAATCAGGAGTGACAATCTTTCAATCATTCTGGTACAATCTTACAATTAATCAATTCTAGACAATACTATACTGGACTAGACTCCATCCAAGCAATCACGGCCAATCATTGCCTACGGCTTTCTATATTAACTAACTAGGGTTATCACAATCCTAGTTACTAGCAAGATGCAAAGAGAATTCCAAGTTCGGTTACCTGTTTGTTACTACCTGAGTGATCCCAGCAAGAAAAGGAAAAGATAGCAGGATATAGCAGACACACTGTAGTAAGATACATGTGTCCTAAGGTACCACACTCGACGGCGGGCTGGAAGTGCGCTCATCTCGACGGATAGCAACAAATCCCATGTATATATATATATATAAGGCCAGGACCAAAGGGGCAACAGGTAACTGGGAAATTCTCCATGAACTAATTGATCAATCTAGTCATTAACCTAGCCAGATTCAGTATGAATCCCTGACCGTGGTACTCAGGAATCATGCCCTAGACATGATGCAAGACACAACCGGACCAGTAGTTTATACAAGCACAATCAATGCAAACAACTACGGTGTCAGGATTAATTATACAGGTCATGTCATGTCAGGTAGCCGTCGCAACAGCTATTCGAGATAATCATGTCAGGTTTATCATATCAAGTGTGCTAGTCAGGAGTGCGCCACGACGGGCCACTATCAGGTCATGTCAGGGTACTTGGTCACACCATGCCAGGTACAATTATCATTTCAATCAAGTCAATCAAATTGGGATTATCAAGTTCGGGACAAAAGGCGTAAGGATATAAAATGGGCGTAAAAATATACAATAAGGAATTATAAAACATGGGCAAATAATGATAAATTACAGTACACAGAGCTATTAGAAAGTCATACGGCTCAGGCCTATGCGGCCAGGGGAGGATAAGACACATGCGGCTCAATTAGGTGAGCGCATGCGGCCAGGGTCACTGGAACCCATGCGGCCAAGGCAAGAGGGGCGCATGCGGCTCAGGGGGACGAGTGCGCATGCGGCCCAATTAGGTGAGCGCATGCGGCTAGCGGAAGAGAAGTCCATGCGGCTAGATCTGGGCCAGGCGCATGCGGCTTAGTAGAAGCCCATGCGGCTCCGGAAAATAAAAGGTGCATATGCGGCTGGGATTAATCAGGGTCATGCGGCCCGGACTAAGAAGTCCATGCGGCTGGGTCTGGGGGTTCTCATGCGGCTCGAGGATCAGGGCCTATGCGGCCAGGGGATCCAGACAGTCATGCGGCTGAAAGGACTCGAGTCCTCATGCGGCCAGCGAGTAACTGGTCTATGCGGCTCGCGGGGAAAGTTCACGCGGCCGAGAGAGAGAACTTGCCGCATGAAATGTTCATGCGGTCAAGTCAAGCCCCTGCGGCCAGGACTGTCGTATGAAGGCTCATGCGGCTCGGAATCACTTGCCGCATGAAGTATTCATGCGGTCAAGTCTAGCACTGTTCTTCTTCTCCAAGCTTCCGAGAAGAAGAACGCCAAGAGTCCATGCTCCAAGCTTCCATGAAACTTTCATCCGGAGTCCAAATCCGAACTTCCATAGGTCAAAATAGGGTAGAACGAAATTCTCTACAACATAGAACCATCAAAACTAGGAAATAACAAGATTAAATAGATCAAAACCCAAGAAATCCGAAAAATGAAATAAACATAGATCTACAAGAATCCAGCCATGGAAATGAGAAATGTCAAGTACTAAAATGCTTTAGAATGTAGTAAAGAAGAGAATGGAGCAATAAAATCAGAGTTCCTCCATGAAGCAAGTTGCACTTGCCTAGACCTCTCTCTTCTCTCTCTGGTAGGTGAAGGGAGTAAATAGAAGAAGAAGAGATTAATGAAGAGAGAGAAGAAGAATAGGTAATAAATATGAGTGGTGGTGGTAGGTAGGAGTGGGTTGGTTCACATAAAACCCAACCAAGCCAAACCCACTAAACCGAACCAATCCAAGCCAATGCAATGCCATGATGAACCATGAAATACTCAATAAACCAAGCTCCATTAATCAAAATAAATCCATGAACGATCAATGACAATTAAACCAAAATGCTAAATATGAAAATAAACCACAACTAACTAATCAAAGAAAAGAGAAATACGGGTCAGAAATACGAACACGTATAAAATACGTATCATAAATTTCGGGGCACTACAGGAATGCATTGTGCGTGCCGGTGTTGAGTGTTCCACCGAGGGGGTCGACGAACCAAGGGATTGGATTATGTATTCTGTATTTTGGCTCAGGCTCCAGCTCCAGTATCATTTGCTTTCTGGAACCTATTTTTTATATATTTTTTAATTTAGCGATATTTTTAGTGACGTTAGTATTCGTCGCTAAATATTAGCGACGCCAGAAAATGTAGCTAAAAGCGTCGCTAAATTCTGACGTGGCAACACGTGGCACCAAATCTGATGTCAGCTCGTCGTCGTCAAAACGTCGCAAATCTGTCGCTAAACGGCGACCACGCTATAATGTCGCCTTTTACGTCACTGATTAGAGTCAAATAACAAACGTCGCAAATAACGCCGCTAATTAGCGACGTTATTGACGTCGCGAAATAGCGTCGCCCTAACGACGTTTTGCGACATTTTCTCGTTAAGAGACACGCTTTTTTCGTCGTTCCTGAAACGTCGCCATAAACGTCGCTAAATTGATTTAGCGACGTTTTCGATGAGATTAGCGAAGTATTTAGACGTCGCTAATCTGACAAATTTTTGTAGTGATATAATCAACCATTTTCTTCTTATTTTTTAAAATAAAAAAATTAGATTTAAAAATTAACTACCTTTCTTATTTTCTGTGTGGGTAACCGAGCCCTCTCTCCTCACATAAAAAATTAAAAACCACAAGATACTAGAATATATTTAAAATTAAAATTATGTTTAAACTAACTACATAATATTATCTAATCAAACACATATCCAAAATTTTAAAAATAATCATAACAAATCATATTAAAATATATTCAATTATATTTTAAAATATTCTAATATAATTTAAATTTGTATATAATTTATTAATACTTTCATTGATTTTTTTATACGTACAACGCACGTGAATTATATATATATATATATATATATATATATATATATATATATATATATATATATATATAAGACACACACGATATTGATGATAGGATGGGACGAGTGCGGAGCGCCCCTCGGTTCCCGAGCGGAGCCTCTGCCACGCCGGCTTTCCCCCTATCCTCGCTTCGCCGGCGTTCGCCCCCGCCCAGGCCGGGGTTTGGTGGGTCGGCTGGCCTGTCGGCTACCCCGGCCCGGCCGCTCCTCTCGGCCTGTTCGTCCCCTTCGGCGGGTCGGGCCCCGCCTGGCCTTCCCCCCTGTGGAGCCCCCCGCCCCTCGCCGGCCTTCCGCCGTGTGGCCCGCCGGGGTTCGCCTGGCCCCCCCCATGTGGACCCCCCACCTCGCTGGCCTCCCGCCGCGCGGATCCTCCGTCTCCTCATCCCCCTTCCCCCCTCTTCCCCGCCGGCGTCGACGTCGTCCTCGACCGCAGCGGCGTCGCCGGCCTCGGCGGGCCCATGCCACGGGAGCATCTCCACCTGGCGCGTCCGTCCTTTCTTTCCCCCTCCTGCCGCCTCCCCTGCGGCTCCGATGGACGCGACTCCCCCTCCTCCGCCCCCCCACTCCGGTGTATCCTCCTCTCGCCGCTCCTCTCTCATGGAAGGCGCCCCCTCCGCCGCGGCGCCCGTAGCTCCCCCCCCCCCGTTCTTCCCTTCCGATTTGGTTCCTCCTCCCTCTCCGCCGTGCCGCGAGCCCCTTTCTTGGGCGCATGTGGCCGCTCGGCGGCAGACCGTGGACGGCAGCCCGTGCATGTCGTCGTCTCCGCCCGTCGAGGCTTCTCCCTGTGGCGGCCGCCCCGACGCCGGCCCTCCTCCTGCGAGCTCCGAGCTCCCCTCTTGGACCGCTCCTCCGCCTCCCTACGACTCCGGAGCTTCCGCCGCACGCTGGAGGCCCCTCTCCCCTGCCGCGTTTGACCGGCCCCGACCTTCGTCGGCGGGCCTCCCCCTCTCGCAGCCTCCGATGGCTGCCCTCGGTCGCCGATGGACCTCTCTTCAACCCCCCCTCTCCTCCCTGTCGGAGCCCCGTTCTCCTCCGTCGGCGCCTTTCTCACCGTCGACAGGTTTCTCCTCAGGACGGTCCCCCCCCACCTCCCTCCTCCGTGCCCTCCGCCGGCGGCCCATCCGCCTCCTACGCGCTCTCCCCCCCGGAGACCTCCCGGCCTCCCCGCCGGCTCTTCCGCCCCCGGGAGTCGTGCTGGGGGGACCCGAGACCCCTCCTCGGGCTGTTCGCCCCCTCGCGTCCCGTGCCCCTTTGGGCTGCGTTCCCTATTCCCGCCCAACAACGCTTCGGGTGGCGTTCCCCCTCCCTCCCACGTCAGCATTCAAATTTTGAATTTATTTTCAAAATTTGAATCCAAAAAAAAAACCCTTTTTTCCTGATGGGTTCTCGGTCAGGGCCCCACCTAGGGCCGCGCGCCCACACCGTATTTTCGATCAGCTTTCCACATATGTTTTAGGGTTCTGAGATTTCGAATTTTGGGTTTTCCAAAATTTCAAAATTTAGAACTTCAATTTTTCCTATGTTTTTACCTTGTTCTGCAGGGCCGTTTTGTTTTGTTCGGCTCTGTCACCTGTCTGTAACGCTCTTCGTGAGCCCCTTTCCCCTTTTCAATAAAATGTCTTTTTTCGTTAATATATATATATATATATATATAAAGTCAAAGAGAAGTTGAAGAGAGCAAATCTATATTTGATGGAGGAGACGAAGAAGCGTTGATAACGGTTATTAATTGTTTTTTTCCCAAATTTTTATAGAATTATTTACGTTTTAAAAAATTTAGAAATAGGTAACAACTGTTTTCTTTTTCAACGGGTTACATATGTATCTATAATAATATCTGACACTTATGGAGCCCCTAAAAAAGTGGGACCCTAGGCAACCGCTTCTTTTGCTTAAAGGATGAGTCGACCCTGTTCACCCCCTCCCCTCGGCACCCTTCGGGGCCCATCCTTCAAATTTCATGACTCCCTTCATTGGTGGGCCGACACGTGGCTTACGGGCCAAGACTGCGGTCCATATAATGTTGTCCTTTTAAAAATATTAAAATAGTTACATACCTTCGAAAAATTCTTTGCATAATTATTTTTTTAATTTTGGTGCCCTTCACTGAATCCGCGTCCGTTCTTATTGTTGGTTGTTTATAGTGTTGCAATATGTTGTTTGTGGGACAAACATTGTGATAGTTTGAATATTTTAACAAAGTCTATTATAACTAAATGTTTCGAAAATATGGATTAATTACATGATTCCAAACGAACTGGATTTCCTACTTTAAGCTACAGTTTTAAGATTTTGTAATCCCTTGAGATAAAAAATTTAGATTGATTTCAAAATACGTATTATACAAATATATTTTCGTGTGGAAAGACCAATATATCCTTAGATAGAGGTGATACAGGGATCGTCAGAGAATTCTTGAGGCCTAGAATATAGTTTGAAAGTGATTATGTCACGTCCCAATTCCGCAGAGTCCTTTCGTCCTCGTTTCGGACTCTGTGGAACCGTTCGTCTTCGCTTGGACGTGATGTCGTACAAGCTTAAGTTGCGCTTGCACAAGGCCAAGACCTGTAACAAGACAAGATAGGCAATACGCAGCGGAACATATTACAGCTATTTGAAGCAGCGGTGGACAGATTGCATAATACAATTGATCACAATGGTAACATAAATAAATTCTCTTTATTGATTTCATTTCTTCGGATTACAAGCTCTCAATTCTCCCTGATACAATGCTTACATTCTCTCAGAAACATTACAGATTACAATGATCTCGTTCCATACATTACACCCCTTTATATACAAAATCAACTCTTTGCAACAGATGTTCTTCTCTTATCATCTCTTCTGATTTTTGGCTCCTGAGGATGAGGTTCGGGCTATTGCTTCGGACTATACTTCTCGATGCATCTTGCACCTGCGTGCAGACTGATGATGTGTCAATATATCAATATACTGGTGATTGTGAATAAAGACTACATTTGTCTGAAACGATCACTAATTCATTTAGTAGAAAATATTTTTTTGATGTGATTTTGCTACTTTTACCTATGTTCATTTCATGCATACTCAGAGTCAGATTACATCTCTTTTGAAAACACTTTCGAAAAGCCACAATTCATTTCAATTAATCTCAAACATACAACAGGACTGTTCATTTCAAGCACGATGACTATTCATTTCATGTGCAGTGCGCAGCGTGTTTCATGAACCATATCGTTTCATTAAGGACAACACCATTAGCATTAACATTATTTTCTTTTATTCAAGACATTCTTAGGGTCAGATTACAAGCATGATTATCATAACTTCTTTGGACGGAACATAGCAATTTTTGTCAATAATTTATTCTTTAAGCAATTCATGTTCAGAAAACTTAGCAACGAATGTATCATTTTTCAGTGATTCTTACCATAGCTGATGGTCCATTCCTGCACAATACAAGGATTAGCATAAACATAATATAACTAGTATTTCTCATGTTCGTCTCTGCATTGTTATCTCTTAACAAAATATCTATCGACTCATGCAACCCGATTGGCAGCTGTGACTCAAGGCTCAGTTCTGCACTAGTACATGCACATACCAGTAGTTGTGACTCTCCGGGTCACCTCTGCACTGATATGCACACATACTAGCAGTTGTGACTCAGGGTTCAGCTCTTCACCAATCCACGCCTATCTACATGATGGTCCATGGGTATTTCCATTATTAGCAGTTGGGACGTTTTAGCTCATCTCACTAATAGACTAACACCCCCAGGGTGTCATGTTCTCTCCTAGGCCGAGCGATTCCAGTGCCCTGGAACTGTTCGAGAGATTACATCCTTGTGCACAAGTTGTCTGGACCGACACTATGAATGCAATGTCTATCAATTAAACTCTTCTTGTTAACAATTTATCGATCGATCAGACATTCCATCTTATCTCTTCTTTTTCATATAATCGAGCCAGTAGCTCTACTCTTTTTTCTATACGGACAAGCCGTATCATCTCTTTTCAGGCAACTCTTGTACAATAGCAATCTATCCAACATTACAATCTTTGCAACAGTTCAATATCATTAAGCATTGAAACATACTTGATAGCATACGATAGACATATGAAAGCATCTCATTTCTCTTGTTATTAACATCGCAAGGTTCTCTTGATCAATGCAACGTTCACTTCTTACTATCAGGCAACAATCTAACTTTAGCATGACAAGCATCATATCATTTACTATTAACATGCAACAATCTTCTTTTCAGCATATATGTTAACTCTTTTCTTGTTCTTAGCATGGCAACATGTGAATTCTCTTATAAACATACTCAATGATTTACCATCTTGTTATTAACAAAATCATTCAATAAAAAAACTCAAATTCTTATTGGGCGTAAGCGAATCATAAAATAATTCTTTGTCCACTCACCCAGATTAATTGTGTTCTGCTGCAGAGCCAGCAATCCGATCTCTCTGTTTATCTAGTGCCATCGCGGAGCGAGGCACTACATAATTACCCACCAAGAAGAAGTTTCGTACTCGAAACTTAAGGAGAAACTTACGATATCCATAGCAGCGATAGTCCTCATCCTTCGCCATCATCAATCCATAATAATCTTTTTCTAAACAAATTTACAAACAAAAAAAAAATCGACTTTTTCTAAACAAATTTTATAAATTTTTTTCAGTTATCAATTTTATCAATCAATTTAACAATACAATCTTATCAAATAAATAATAATAATAATAAAAATAATAATAATAAGAAGTAATTAGTTGAGTACTATACTTACGTTTTTGTAATAGTCAAACAAGACATAAAAAATAAGATTGTTTGGAGAAAAAAACAAAATAACGGGTAGAATGATAAAAAATATTTAAAAAATAATAAGTGAATTAGTTGGACTCGTGGTAATGATTTTCTCAATACATTTTTTTAATTTATGTTTATTATTACCATTTTTGTTACTAAATCTTACAATGTTTAAGTGATTGTATGTCCTCTTTGCATTGACTTTCTAATAAAGTCATTACTACGAAGTACTACTTAAGTTTCTCCATTTCAAGAGCTAATTGGACTAGTAATTAGTCACGAGCAATGTTCGGAAGTCTTGCCCATTAAGGGAACTGAGCAGTTGTCCGACTCGCCTGCCCTCTGAGCTGATTTTGAAAAGAAAATGACTAATATTTACACCAGCGGCTGTTGATTATAAAACTCTAGAAAAAAAAAATACAATAATAATATCTAGAATATGTTACACTAATCTGGAACGAAAAATGACGAAAAATGTGTTGTACATGTTTTTTCGAGAATTCGTTTTTGTTACACGTGCGTGAAATTGGGAAGGTTTTGTGCACGGTGGTAGGTGTGGAGAGTCGTGGCCCACATATCAGGGATCTAATTACTCGATGTGCGTCCTAAAATCATTGATATGTGGGACCCATATCAAAAGAGAAGAAAAATTGGAAACCAAATATTACTTCTTCAATTTTGTGTTTGTATAAAGCAAAAAACTCATCTACATTCATTCGGCACTGAAGTCATATCATTCTCTAGGAATATATGTATTATTAATTGAGTGATGCTGTAACAAAGCAATAAACCCGTCTACATTCATTCAGCACTGAAGTCCTATCATTCTCTAGAAATATATGTATTATTAATTGAGTGATGCTGCCTAGCAGGTCATAGCGCACACTTTTTTATATATGATTTTCTTCACCCCCCATTAGATTAGATGATGATAAACGGAGAATTTTATACAGAGGTGTAAAGTTTTTGATATTTATACAAAAAATAATAAGTTTAAAAAAATTACGAAAAAGAGGAATGGACGACATCATGGATGACGTCCAAAAAAAAAAAAATTCTGACGCAATCCATAATGTCGTCCACCATGTGGCCCACACCTCCGACGCTATTACTAATGTCACCCAATTCATGCCATCCATCCGGCACCATTAGTAATGTCATCCAATTCATGTCAACCATCCGGCGCCATTACTAATGTCACCCCACTTCGTTCATTTTTTTCTTTTCAATCTACCCGAAAAACAAAAATATGATTTTTTTTTTTATAGAGAAATATTCAAGTTGATAAACAAAATGTAGTAAGCTATTTTTCCATCTTCACCCAACGGTCATAACTTTTCCAAAGAGTCGTTCATTCTAGCAAATTTATGTGAGTGATAGCTGTAGACAAGAACGGAACCAGAAATTAGAACTGAAATGGACTAGATGAACTGACTCATATAAAAAATATTAAATTTTTTTCCTTGGCTGGAGCCCACCCCAATTGCAGTGGTTCCTTCTAGCATATTTATTTATAATATATCGACTAAAAACAAGTAAGAAAAGATTCAATATTTATACATGCATGCGTGGAACACTTCATAGTGTGCATTGCATTCAAGATATTTGCAACCATATTTCTTTTATATATATATATATATATATATATATATATATATATATACATATATATATATATATATATATATATATATATATATCGGATGGCTCGAATCTGAGTTGTGTATGAATTTTTTTGGAAATCATTCGAGCAAAATTGAGGATTACGAGTAACGGCGAGGCGATGCGATCGCGCAAAGCCTTAGAACGCGTCACGCTTAGTTGATCGTGACTTCGAAGGTCCCGAACGAGATGTCGTTCGGACAACTTGTGAATAGGCAACGCGAGTTAGAAAATGATTCGAAAACAATGAATAACAAGTGGATGTCTCGATCGTGGAAACTTAGAGGATCGCGCGTACGATTTTGGATTGAAGACTTATATAGGACATAATGTATGGACATCGCCTTCCGAAGCTTCCGCTGGCTCAAGCATTGTATTCGAGAGATGAGAGAGAGCAGAGTGACTTGTAAATGAGAGAAAAGTGAGCACGAGAGACTTGTAATTTGGCCTTGCGCCCACAAATGTAATCTTGTATTCAATATCAATAAAGAGCTTCTTTTGAATGACTTGTGTTCATGTGTGCTTGTTCTAAATTTTTGCTGCATGTTTCAATATTTCTGCTTGGGACTTCTGTGCGACGACCCTGTCGCCGCCGATGTAATCGGCCGTTATGAAACTGCCTTGCACGAGCGCAATCTAGGCTCGTATATATATATATATATATATATATATATATATATATATATATATATATATATATATATATATGGGGTATATAATTAAAATATATATATATATATATATATATATATATATATATATATATATATATATATATATATATATATATATTTTACGAGCGCAATATAGGCTCGTGTGTGTGTGTGTGTGTATATATATATATATATATATATATATATATATATATATATATATATATATATATATATATATATATATATATATGGGGTATATAATTAGCCTAGTCATTAGGGTGGAACTAGGAATTTAATTTTTATTTCATACTAAATCTATTTCAATGTGTAAAATAATTTTTTTTATTATAAACTTGAACATTTCTGTTTGTTATTTGAGTACATTTTTGTGTATCAACTTCAACATTTTTCTAAAAAAATCACAATTTTATTTTTTGGGTAGATTGAAAAAAAAAAAAACTGAACGAAATGGGACGACATTAGTAATGACGCCGGGGAGAGGGGTGGGCCATATACAGTGACATTAGTAATGGCGCTTATATATATAGGAAGCGGATCAAAAGTCCTCCTTAGAAAGCCCCCCAAAAATCCCCCTCACTCTAATCCGTAATTTAATGTTAATATTAATGTTAATATTAATGTTAATGTTAATATTAATGTTAATATTAACATTAAATACTAAAATTAACATTAAACTTAACATTAAAATTAATATTAATATTAACATTAACATTAATATTAACATTAACATTAACATTAATATAAAAAAAATTAAAAAAAAATTAATATTAACATTAACAATAATATTAACATTAATATTAACATTAATATTACGAATTAGAGTGAGGGGGATTTTTGGGAGGCTTTCTAAGGGGGACTTTTGATCCGTTCCCATATATATATATATATATATATATATATATATATATATATATATATATATATATATATATATATATATATATATATATATATATATAATTAGCCTAGTCATTAGGGTGGAACTAGGAATTTAATTTTTATTTCATACTAAATCTATTTCAATGTGTAAAATAATTTTTTTTTATTATAAACTTGAACATTTCTGTTTGTTATTTGAGTACATTTTTGTGTATCAACTTCAACATTTCTCTAAAAAAAATCACAAATTTGTTTTTCGGGTAGATTGAAAAAAAAAAAGAACGAAATGGGTCCATGGGACGACATTAGTAATGACGCCGGGGAGAGGGGTGGGCCACATGCAGTGACATTAGTAATGGCGCCGGGTGGGTGGCATGAATTGGGTGACATTATTAATGGCAAGGGAAGGGGGGGGGGGGGGGGGGGGGGGGGGGGGGGGGGGGGGACATGCTAGACGACATCATGGATGGCACCAGGGGTTTTATTTTTTTTGGACACCATCCATGATGTCGTTCCTTCCTCTTCTTCGTAATTTTTCTAAACTTATCCCTTTTTGCGTAAAAATCACAAACTTCATCCCTCTGTATAAAATTTTCTGTAACTTAAAATATTTTTATTCAGTCGAATGGGGTGAACAAAAATTAGAATGTATGTATTATTATCCGGAGCTTCTACGTTGCCGTTTGTGACCGCCGTCCGACGTGACGGCCGGCCATTGACTTTCTGGTCCGAATGGAGTCCGAAGATAGTAGGGGTGGCCGTCACGTCTGCTGACGGTCACGTTCACGGTTATAAACCACAGACAGAATATCAATTTTGATTATTATTGTGAAGGATTTTTTTTTTTTTAACAATGTTCGTAGCTGTTATCAAGTCACCTTATATTAGTAGGATGTTATTCATAACCATCGTCCTATTATTCTTTTTCGTAATGCGATAAATGAATGTCCGGTCACACTAGAGTTATCTCATTCTCGATGGTAAGATCTTTGTCATGATTCTCACTTTAACCCTATTTGTAATCATCACTTCAAAAGTTGTCCCGGTAATGACAAATATTGCATAGAGTATAACACTACCTCATTGCCTTCTTGTTCACTAGTTTTTAGGGGTGCAACTGGGACGGACTAAATCCGAGCCTGATCAGATAAATCCGTTAATGGATTGGATTAGGGTTAAAGATACTCGGATTCGGACTCGAATTTGGGTTAAATATTTGAACCGAAGAACCCGAATATATATATAATATTATATATCTATAATATATATAATAATATATATATATATATATATATATATATATATTCCATTTTTTGAAGCCGTCAGCTTGGGACCGTGGCCGTCCCGCGACCACCCAGCCATGCCATGCCCACGGGACGGGGGGGGGGGGGGGGGGGGGGGG
>JANAVB010040996.1:0-47741 GCA_029216955.1 Iris pallida | reverse complement strand
TTCTATAGTACCCTTCAAACCTAGAAATTATAAGACAAAATGTTATCCTTAACTAGGTTAAACACATTAGATCCAATAATAACCTACCCAATACATATTCTGATTTACTCTGCAGGATTGGTTGGGATCCGACCAGACCGTAATTGTGGGTAGACCGTGGATCGCGAGATCTGGAGCTGTCAACTATCGTATCGCCTGAATGATCAAGTAAGTACCTATTAATGCTATCACATTACAACTTATATTGTAGTGATCCATCTATGCATGTTTACCTTTCTAGTTATTGATTGTACACACACGAGAGGAGAGTTCATATTCTTGTTTTACTTGTATCAATGTCGTTATCATGATCGTGTTTTCTTATATCATAATCGTGATTGTGAGATTGGGACTATGGGGGTAAGTACAACCACTAGGCATGGACATATATAGTATCGTGGCGTTCTCACATCCTAGGGAGAGTATCATGCCCTTAATTATCGTTATCATATCGTGTTATCGTTTAAACCCAAAGTCGTCTACAGGTTGAAAGTTGTGCTTCTAAAGACACATGAGCACTCGATGTATAGTTTTGAGTTCTATTAGTTTCATCTTCTTCTTGATATTTGTTACTATCAGCTCTTATCGTTATACTTCAGCCTATTCTTAGTTAATTAGATGGTTGTAGCTATTCTTTAGGTCATTGTTATATTTCTTTTCTCCTAGTTTAGTTATTGTGGATGTTAGATATTATTGTGGAGCTTATTATTGTACTTAAAATACCTAGACAACGTACTACCGCCAATATCCTGGTGTAGGTTGACTTGGCTACGTTATCGTATCCTGAAAAGTGGGAGCATGTCGTGACATCCTGCACACGGATTGAAGTCCACGAAGGAAGCTACCACTTAGCTTGCAATACTCTCTCCTAGTCTTTTGTCCCTCTCATCTATTCTTCTTTTCTCTATCCCTATCTCTTCCTACTGGGGTGCTGCACCCCCTCCACCCGTAGGTTGCTAGTCTATCAGCCCGACTATGTGGTGTCCCGAGTGGTGGTGTGAGGACTGCTCCACTCCTCCTACTCTCTTCTTCTTCTCTTCTTCTTCTTCTTCTTCTTCTTCTTGGTTCTCCTTCTTCTTTCTAACTTTTTTTCTTTCTAACTTGTTATAAGAAGACCAAGGGGAATGGGTACGCTACTAGGAACACTTAGTATAACTCTACGAGGGTATAGCATGAGCTTGAACTTGAGTTGTTGAGACCAACGTTGTCATGATACGAGCTTGTGGTAGAAAGAAGATAACCGCATGAGGGCTAATACGAGATGAAGCTAGTAAGAACTCGTACACTTGATATGAGTGAGCTAATTACACAAGCAATAAATTGTGCCAAAAGCGTAAAAACATGCTTGTCAAGTACCTGCCAATAGAAAAACCGAATAAAAAATGGATGAAAAAACAAGAAATTGAAAACACGTACAATTGAACTAGTTAAACCTATGGGTGGCTTATTAATTACCGAATCATCATTACAATATCGACTGAAACAGACAAAAAATATGAGTTCAAACTCACTCATACCAGGGCTGTACTGGACGCTACCTGAGCCAACAATAAGCTGGCAGTATGTCGCCGGTATTAGTTTAATTTAATTTAAATTAAATTGAATTATGATATCTATTAGTTTTTTTGGATATTATGTTTTGGATGATAACATATGTGATATTATCTATTTCTTGATTTAAAGTCAGCCTGGCCTGGACAAAGCAAGTCAGACTCAGCCAAATGACTTGGCGGCCCCACCCAACTCGTCAAGTCACTTGGCGAGTCATCCCCTATTTCCAATTTCCTCAAACGCTTCCTTTCTATACAACTACAAACTTTTTCTATACAGTTACTCCAAACTTTTTACCCTATATGAAGATTTCTGAAGTCCAAATAAATTATATTTCTATTACAGTCAGCTTCTGACAAGTAGTGAAGAGAAGATCCGTGTTTGTAGAATGTTGATTTCAATAGATTGGGGAAGGAAGCTCCAAAATGGTAAACACTGTAGACTTGGAGTTACTGATTTATGATAACCAAGTTTCTCACATTCTTTCAGAAATAAGATGTTCAATTCACATTGTTTTCATGCCTATCTATATATAGAAGAGACGTACACGTTCAAAAATGCATAAACCTGTCTAAATCGTGGGTTGCAAGATTGAGACTTTTAACATTTACAATAACACACATTCACAATTCTGCTAACACATCATTTTAGAACTTTGTATTGTTTCTACTGTAATACCTTTAACTCAACTTTTGATAATTCAATGAGGACTAGAAGCAAAATTTGAAGCATAACGAAAATAAATTCAAGAAATCAGAGAATATCTTAGAAAATTTACAACACAATAATAATGATTTACGTGGTTCGGCCAAGATGCCTACTTCCATGGACGAGAGTGATTTTGTTCCACTACGAAGAAGAAAAAGTACTTACAATAGCTCTCAACACTTCTCTCATTTCACTTAAGAACTCTCTATCACAAAGATAAAAAAAAATCCTTCAAACTTTTGTGTTGAACTTATTCAACAACTTTAGCCCTGATTTGTCCAATTAAAAAGTTAAGATCCTAAATTATTATTATTATTATTGTTATATCCTCACTCTCATGTTTGACCATAAAACTTTCATATATAGGCTAAAAAGACATAGTGGAATAAAATAAAATTTAAAAAAAAAATCCAAACTTTCCAATTGTCTACGGCTCTATCTACGCTAGCCCACATATGTTTTCATGCTAAGGAGCACATGTTTTCATTTCAATGGTTGATTTTTTTGGCACATAAATGAATAGTAAGATGGAGAATGTTAGTTGGTCTTTCTTTATTAATTTTCTATCTCTGTAGTGATCATCCATTAGTCTATTGATGTCAGTCCGTGGGACTTTGTCATGTCGGACCACTGTTTCCATCTACAGATATTGAAAAGGATGCAAGTAAAATGTATTCTCATAAATAAAAATTGTAATAGAAATGATTATGATAAAAATGACCAATTTTTTCCGTATCTCATCATTGTTGTCATTAAATCTGGTAGACTGGAATGCAGTATGCTGCTTAGGAAATGATTTGATGAATATAGAAGCTAAATCCCAAACATAAACTTTTATATAGGGTAAAGAAATTTGGATAATGATACAACAACGAAAAAATTTGAGGAAACTAGAAATAGGAGATGACTCGTCAAGTGACTTGGCAAGGCTGGTTTGGGGTGGCGGACGCCAATTGACTTGGGCGAGGTGTTGGATGGGGCCGTCAAGTAACTTGACGAGGGGAGGCCTTCGGAGAACGCACCATGAAACTTTTATGGTTTCTCCGGTAACGATATTATTATATAAAATTATCTACTTGTTTTTTTTTATGGTTAAATGTTTGGATTTGGACGAGTTTAAAGAAAAATTAAATAAATAGATGTTATCTAGATAACAAATTAAACACATATAATTTTTTATTGTTCTTTAAAGAAAAATAAATAATAATATATATATAATTTAAATAGATGTTACCTTAGATTGCTGAAATACCCACTTTGGGGTGGGTGTTTATGAACAATTCATCCGCAGGACGGGTTTTAGGAAATATCCAAAAATAAATATTTCAAGATTCCCTTTAGATACTCTGTATTTACAAAATTGTTATTTGGATAATACCATAACTACCCCTGCGCGCAAATTATATTTTTTGATTTAAAGCCAGACTGGCCTGGCCAAGCAAGCCAGCCTTGCCAAGTGACTTGGCGGCCCACCCTACTCCCCAAGTCACTTCATCCCCTATTTCTAATTTCTCAAACTTCTCATTTATATACAACTAGCATACGTGCACGTGCCGCACGTATTTTAACATTCTTTTAATTAACTAATGAAGACTCTTTAGGAAGACCAAAAGGTAGTCTTCGTAATTACTAAAATGTCCTTATTAAAATTAATGAACCATTTTTAATTAGTATAGACATGTAAGGATTTTTGGAATTTAAAAGTTTCACCATCAAGTTTTCCTATTATATAGTAGAATAGATTACCCCAAACTTCTTTACCTACTTGGCATTGTACTTTGAGGAAATTTCTATCCTAGTTGTAAGAGTTTCTACATAGAAATTTTACAAACAAAAAATAGTCTCCAATGGTTCTCCATCTCTATCCTAGGTGTCACAAAATAAAATAATCAATTTAATGGTGTGGGACCCAATAATAATTGTCATGAGAGATGAAGAATTTCTATGAGAGTTTCAACATGTAGAAACCTTGCAGAAATTTTCCATCCTACATCATTTCTATCCTAGTTGTAAAATTATCTACAGAGAAATTTTATAAACAAAAATAGTCTCCAGTGATTCTCCATCTCTATTCTAGGTGTCACAAAATAAAATGATCAATTTAATGGTGTGGGACCCAATAATAATTGTCATGAAGAATTTTGTAGAAACTCTCGTAGAAAGTTTCCATCCTACATCATTGCCAAAATAGAAATGATGATAGAAACCATCATCGGAAAAGTTTTTTCTAAAATAGAATCATTCCATAGAAATAAGGTTGATAAAAACCCCCATTGGAGATGGTCTTAGATCAAAATTTGTGTAATAGCAGGGAGGAGGGAAGGAGTGTTAGAAATTTTATTGTGCCCTGTCGATTCATGAGATGAAGAACATAAATAAAATTGCTTGCGGAAGCGTACCTGAATCCATTTCTTTGCTTGACGGATCATGAAGCAAACGTCTCTTTATGGGGTTTGATCTTCCAACCCGCTACGGCCCTTAATAACAAAGATGAAATCTTTGTTCCTCTCTTTGTTGATGGGGATACATAAGAGAATAGAGAAACCCTCTTTGGTGGCCGTATGAGTTGGGGACCATAACCCTAATGAATACACATATATATAGATATGTGTGTTGTGATATTTCTAATTTGGCCCCTCATCAAATTAGATTATCTCTGGTATCTACACATTAATTCCATGACAATTATACCCTTAAGCCAATTTTCCAATAGACCACTTTAATTTGGCTTAATTATTTAGATAGCCCAAACACAATTAATTTTACATGTGTGGCCCCATAATTATTGAATAATTCCAACAATCTCCCACTGGGCCACATATGTAACCTTATAATTGTGTTAACCTTAGTGAGCTCATAAATTGCTATCTTAATCCTTAGGGTATATTCGGACAATCTCGTCCATTAACCATATCAACATAGGATCAAAGCGGCCTTCGTCACATATATCGTAACTAAACCATCAATGGTCACATATACCAATATATCTAAACGACATAGATCAATCATGGATGCGTAGCATAAAATTACACAAATGTGATCAATACATGTCTATTTCCAACTGGTCCTCCTTAACTTTAATGCGAACAATACTTTAACATAATGAAAACAGAATGAACTGAATTTCCATATATCTGATCAAATAAATATCCAAAATACTTTAATACATAAATGTGTCCAAAACCAATTAGCACCCAAATACATAAAATACAAACTCTACTATATTGCCATATTCTTAATTAACACCCATATGAGCAGTATGCTCATGAAAGACCTTGGGTGATAATGCTTTTGTGAGCGGATCCACTAACATGGAGTTTGTCCTAATGTGCTATATGAACACTATAACCATTCTGAATTCTTTCCTTCACAACTAGAAACTTTATGTCAATATCCTTTATACAAGTTTCTGTTGTTATTGGAATACAGTACTGCTGATTTATTGTCACACCATAATTTTATGTGGTCTTTCAACACCGTACTGTAGGCGCAGCCTTGTGACAATTTTGCAACCATATTCCTGAATAGATACCCCACACATGTTATAAACCTTGCTTTCATGATGGAAGAAATTATGAGTGCATGTTTGACACTCATCCAAAATATATCTCCATTAGTCAGCATAACCTGATGTGGATCTCCTGCTGTGTTAGCATCCAACAAAATCGGAGTCGGAATACCTTATGATCTCCAGAATTATTCCATCTCCTACAAAGAGCATATAATTCTTTGTTCTCTATTAATCACTTAAGTAGTTTGGCTGCTACCCAATGATCCATCCATATTTGCTTAAAATATCTGCCTAATCTGAATATGTATGCAATATCCTAACGCATAATACTGAGCATACATTAGACTCCCTATAACTGATCATGAAGGAAAAATCTATTATTTTCTTAATTTTAAGGCTAATCTTAGGACACTTGATTGAGACCGAATTTGTCTCCTGTAACGAGAGGTGTCACCTGGTTTGCATTGAATACTTCAATCAATATACAAAACCAGAAAATTATTCCTACTCCACTGAACTTTGTGATACACATAATCTTTAACAGTGTTTATCTCAAAACCAAACGAGATAATCACTTGGTAAAACTTAAAGTATCTTTGACGAGAAACCTGCTTGAGTCCATAAATAGATTCTGTCAGTTTGCGAACCATATTCTTTGGGTCTTCTTACAAAATTTTCTGGTTGTACCATATAATTATTTCGTCAATGTTACAAATTGAGAAATGCCGTTTTGACATCCTTTTGATGTAGCTCAATATTAAAATGTACAACAAGTACTATGATTGGTTTAAAAGAGTCTTTCAAAAAACCAAAGAGAAAGTCTCTTTAAAAACAATCCCTTCCTCTTCTCTTGAGGTTGTTGAGTTTGTTTCTCAGAAACAATTACCTTATCTTGAATGGGGGTGCCTTTATGTTGTCTTGTTGAGGTAGCTCAACATCGACTTATAGAGGTAATTCGACATTGTCTTATTGAGGCTCTGAATTCACTTCTTGAATGATAGGTGCAGAATCTTGTACATCGTCAAAAGTGATAGTAGGAATCGCAATCGATTCCTCCTCAAAGACAATGTTATTGACTTTATTTCTCCCCCAAACTCAACATCCTCAAAGAATATTATACTTCTCGTCAAAAAAAAATTTATTTTTGTGTTTAGTACCACGTGGTTTCATATGCAAGATTTTTATAGGACGCAATAGTTTCAAGTGATAATAGCATGTCACGAACATTTAAAAAATAAAAATAATACCAACATTATTTTGAATTTAAAGATAGATCAAACTTTATTGATCCCAAATGAACAATGATAAATAAGATTGTCAAACAAGAAAACTGAAACTAAATTTCGTCTAAAAGACGGTACAGTAAAAGCTTTAGATAAAATTGTCTATCAAATCCAATAATAACTAATATCCAAAATTTGTCCTATTACATCCACTTCTACCGACTTGCCGTCTCCCACATAGATGTGTCTTTCACCATCAATTGGTATATATATATATATATTTTTGAAGCAATGGGATTGTGGCGAACTCGCCTCCACTGGGCTCGAAACTCCCGACCACTTGGGCCGCATGCATCTCTTAACCACTAGGCTAGAGGTCAGTTGCTATAGAGAATATAGATAATATATATATATAGAGATAGAGAGATATAGGATAGATATATATAGAAGATATAGATATATTATATAATATATAATATATATATATATATATAAAGAAAGGGTAATTAATTTCTGGAACCGCTCCCAATGGGATTCGAATTGCCCACAAGGGCCACATGCTCCACACAACCATTTGGCTGGGGTATGGCATATAGATATAGATTTTTTTTGGGGCGAGAGAGAGGAGAGAGAGAGAGATAGTAGATAGAGAGAGAGAGAGAGAGAGGAGTAGAGAGAGAGTTAGAGAGGAAGATGAGATAGATAGAGAGAGAGATATATAGTATATAGGAGAATAGAGAGATGAAAATAGAGATATATAATATAAAAGATAGATATATATATAAAAATAATATATAAGAGAGATTAGATATATATAGATATATATATATAGATATATATATATATATATATATATATCTATATATTGGAACCAGGTAAATGTTTCTGAATCGTTCCACTGGATTCGAACTCTGACCACTCGGGCTGCATGCATCTCTCTTAACCACCAGGTGAGAGGTCATTTGATATATTATATATATATATAGAGATATATATATATATATATATATATATCTATTATATATATATATATATAGATATATATATATATATATATATATTCTTATACGGGAAAAGTTTACGGGATAGACTAATTCTTACAGAGAGAATAGGAAACTAATATCCGGCCATAAAAATACGTAATAAAAATAGTATATTTCTCTTCTAAAATTCTTTCTCTTTAATAATTTAAATCACTCCTTTTAAAAACAATTTTCACTGTTTTAAAAAATAAGGCTTATCTATCTATAAACAAAAAAAATTATTTATTTTAAACGAAGATAGATTTATCTATTTTAAAAAGAAATAGATAAATTATTTCTTTTATTTTTTAAAAATAGAGATAGATATTTAAAAATCATTTATCTTTATAAATAAATAAACATTTAAATTGTATTTGAAATATTAATTTAATGCTGATCTTAATATTTATGTTGATATTAATTTTAGTTTTTAATTTTACATTAAATTTAATGTTAAAGTTAATGTTCATGTTAAATACAATCTCAGTCTTAATCTTGATCTAAATCTTAATCTTAATCTTAATCTTAGATTTCTAATGTTAATGTTAAAATTAATATACTATTATATACATAATTTTGATTTTAGTGTTAATTTCGCTTTTAATTTTAATTTTGATTTTTAGTTTTAATATTAAAACTAAAGTTAATGTTCAAATTAAAATAATCACCAAAATTAACATTAATGTTAAAATTAAAATTAATATCAACAATAACATTAACACCGAAAATTAAACATCAGAAAAATATTAAAATTAAGTAACATTACAATTAATATTTTTAAATATAACTTTTAAAGGTATATTTAATTTTAAATATTGATTTTTGTTTAAATCCATCACTTATAAAATTAACTTATCTATCTCTATTTTTTCAAATTAATAAACAAATCACCCAATCTTTAAAAAATAAGTAGACTTTGTTGGAGTTTTTATTCTTTATGTTGTGTGTTCACACATTCATTGTTAAAAGATAGTCCCACATCGGAAAATCACACCAATATGTATCTCTATATATTACTTATGAAGGAATAGAGAGATGCACATGGGTTAAGGCCCAATGGAGGGTGCTATGTGGGGGGATTTACATAGAGGTGAGAATAAGAAACCAACTTTTGGCCAAATGAAAATAGATTTAAATCTATTGGAGCTAAGCCCGAAGGGGCTTAGCGACTCGGACTCGGACTCGGGCTTGGGCTTGGGCTAATGGGCTTTTGAGGCTTTTTGATGGCACTTTGATGGCACTTTGATGGCACTTAGCACGACAGCTCGTCGCAAGGCGCATTGTGCGCTTTAGTTGCGCTCCGCGGGTCTTATGGGCTCAGATCCGGAAAAGGCTCAGATCCAGAAAATCCGGATCTGGCATTTAACCAGGGCGTGCGTTCAGAATTTGAAAAGCCCATCTCGTGCCTATAAGATCAGCAGCATCTTCTTCTCCAAGGTTACAGAAAATACACAGAGAATTTCCAGAGAGAGAGAAGTGCTGCTGCTATTCCGAGGATTCGTCATTTTGGCCAGCGTTCTAAAGTTCTCTTCGAACTTGCTGGTTCCTGGAGGCTTGTCCGTAAGGCGGATTATAGCTTTGAGCGCCGGTGATCTTTCACCCAGCAGGCTTTTTCTTCCTCGTTGCCTTCGAGAATACTGTGGCTTCTCTTTAGAAGTTATACGGTTCTGTTGCCTTCGAGAATACTGTGGCTTCTCTTTAGAAGTTATACGGTTCAGTTGCCTTCGAGAATTATTACGAAATCTTTTTAGATTCCCGAATACAACATCACCTTCTTTAGGGTGTTGTTGCCGGAAACATTGTCTTACAATTGTTTCTGAAATCGAGTTTTCCATCGATTGTTCGCCAAGGGACTAACAATCTCAAAGCTATATCGAAAAGATGGATAACTCACGTGCATCGCTCGTCAATACCGACTTTAACAAGTTGGAGAAATTCGACGGCGAACATTTCCAAATCTGGAAACGGAAAGTAACTTTAAACATTCAACTCGTGGAAGTTGACCCGTGCTGATGAGGAAGAACCGGTCGTTCCAACAACCGGAACCGCAGAAGTTATTGCCGCTGCTAAGTCCAAGCAGGCAAAATGGATTAGAGAAAACAGTATCTGTAAACTGTTGATTCTCAATAGCATGGAAGACTCTCTGGCAGAGTCTTATTCCAAGAAAAATTCTGCCAAAGAGAACAGAATTAAATGATCTCATTATTAGTAAACTCAATAACATTGTATTTATGATTGAGAATGAGCTTTACAAAAGTTGATACAACTTTATCATATTTTGAGAAAATCCTCACTTGGACGACCTAGGAAGAGCAATAAGATTGGGATATATGTTGAATTTGAGGTAAGCCCTAAAGATGAATTTGAGAATTTTTTATATGGTGATATAATTTTGTGTTTCGAAGAAATAGTGTGATCGAAGGTGGGTAGATGTCCTCCATATATACAAATTTGATTTTGGTCGTAAATTATTTGTTGGGAGTATTGATTAAGTTTATTAGGTTTGGTTGATAACTCTTTGGTTTTGACAGACTAGAATGAGTAGGATATAAGTGGATTAATTAAAAAAATTAGTTGGCTACATTCGACGCTATTATACAACCATAAAATTTGTTGAGAATTTGGACTTGGGGTTTAAGTACAGTACATGTTTGCTATTGTGGATAAGAAGTTGTCATACTTGTAGATAAAGAATATTTGAATGTAGTGGTCAAAGTGACTAGCGATATGACAAAGAGGAGTACACAAATGGAGTATGAGTACCTACATTGAGGACTTTTGTAAGTAGAATGTGAGGATTTCATTATTGATGAAATAATTTGATCACGTTGTACTCGTGATGGGATGTGAGCGTTTGTAGAGTTAGTAGCCGATTGCAATTACATTTGAATTTTGTGGATCACTTAGATGATACAGCCTGAATAAATTATATTATGATATCATGCAAAGAATCGATAGAGGTAATTTGTGCAGTATTAAATGAAAATATTAAATCAAGGAATATAAATTTGAAATGATGCGAGGTAATTGACATAAATAAAGGTGAGGATACATCTATAAATAGATAAGAGAAATAAGGATATAATTTTTTTGGTTGCTTGTTAGTTGTGTACCATAGAATAAGGTTGTAGTAACCTCTCATCTTCCATCATTGCCGGTAGGTCGTCCTCCTTAAATTTTGAGGTTGAAATTCTTTGAAGGTGGATAGATTGTAGAACCCCTAACTCTATCCTAGTTTATATAAGCCACTTGCCCTAATTTTAACAAATTATTTAACTACCTAATATTATTTAATTACAGTCAAATATCTTTAACTCATGTGGTCAAGATGGGAGGCATTCTCCTTGGTGGGTGGATTCGATTCTACAAGACATCGTTATTTATAATAAAATTTTAATTTTTTTCAACAAATTTTTTGCGTGCGATGCAAGTGCACGTTAGTAGTATATAATAAAAAACCATTAAAAAAAATCTCTCGTCTTCTCTCTTATTCCAAACCACCCGCGACTCATCCGTACCCCGCATTTTATGTGCCTCCACTGCTGCTTCACCGCATTGCCATTCGTCCAATCGATGCTCCGACCACCACTGACGACCACAGTGTTGTCGACTCCCCGAAACCTTCCTGTGCACCTCTCCGTCACCAGCCGTTGCCTCCAGCGCTCTGTCGGAGTCAGTCCACCGCGAGTCTAGCACTGTCGCCTCACCGTACCGCCAGTCGAGCTGCAGTGCCGACTCATCCGTAGCCTTCCAGACTTGAGGAGCTCACTCTCCTCCTAACTTTAGGTAAACTACAGTTTTATTATCACAGGCATACCACTTTTAAAGGATGAGTAAATTTCCAAATAAACCTATAAACAATATGTTAGATTGCAAAACTGTCCAAATAAAAAAAAATTTATAGTCACCAATTTTGCTCTCAGCAATAAAATAATAACAATGGTTTATGTGTGCTGTATTATTAAGGCTAAATAGAATAATTTATAAGTCATATATATTATAATAAAAGAATAAGTAATGTGTAGAAGTTAGCATACATAGGAAGATCAGGTCAAAAATATGAATAGGTAATTTGGAAATAACCACCTGAACTTCAATTGCTTAAGAAATATCAATACCAGAATACCAGATCTTCTATGTACTTTCCTTGTTAGATACAATAAATTCCAATTCTTTGTTTGTTCCTACTTTAATTCCAAAGGACAGTAGCAAAATATAACTTATGTAGGCCACTTTGTAAATAAACTCCACAAACTTATTAAAATACAATTTGACTTACATTTATGGTATTAGAAAGGTATAACCTAATATTTTGTAAATAATAGATAAACGATTAGAATGCTTATTTAAGAATGTATATAACAACATAAATTAGTAACTGGTAATAGCAAAACAAATAGAATTTTTATCTAAAGATATAAACTAAAACAATAATGATATTTAATTATGAATAATCTTGCATCACGTTTATAGGTTCTTTAGGTTTGGACTGTCTAGACTTGAATCAGACCATGGTACCTTTGATCTCAGCCGACTATGGATGTGACTTCACACAAATATACATTATCTATTTATTGTTTTATTATGTATTGTTGTATGTTTATATTTACTGTTTTCCATATTACTTGTGGATATCATGTGCGTCCACGGATGACTCGGGTGCGTCGACGATAGACGTCGACAATAGCTTCTTATATTTGCATATCATGGTCTAGTTGGTTAGTAGACTATCTAGTTATTTGTTGGGATATCTTCATATCCCATATGACCTAATATGCATTCATTGGACTTGGAGGTGAGAAACTGGACATATCGTGTAGTCTACCTAGACAGTAGTATGGGGCGGGAAGAACAGTCACTAGACGTATGGACTACTTTGCACTTTTCGATGACCGTACGCTCCAATGGAGATGCAGGGTGAAGACCATGATATATATACGGGGAGTTGGCCTCTAGTGTCCGTGGGATGTTATGCGGTTGCATTGTGTATATTGAGGCCACTAGTCTCGAATGAGTCTATGTCGATCCCAATTAGCCAGACAACCCATGTGTGCGAAAGTTATCATAATTGCATTCACGTAGCTTGGTTATTTTACTCCGTTCCATATTTGTGCTTATTATATTGACATATATTATGTACCTTGTTACATCCCTCTGAGGACCTTCTTTCTTTCAGGTATTTGCTGAGCTCCCTTCGCTGCATAATTGGTGTTTGCTTCTTAAGGATTCGGGTATATTAGTTGATACCTTCATCATATTCATATGTCATTACACTACAACAAAAAACCTTTTAATGACGGCTAAAAAGCGTCATTAATGACAAACCATGACGTTTTTTTTCAAAGCAACCGTTATGAAAACGGGTGTTATAAATATTTTTTAAAAGCGTTATAAAAAAACCGTCATGAATAGTTTCTATAAAAGCGTTATGAATATTTAATATATAGTGCACAATTCAGACTTTTGTAAAACGTTATGAATAGATAACACTTTATACTATTCAAATTAGCATATTTATAACGCTCTATACTGCACATTATATATTACATTCAAAAACTTAACATTATATATCACCATCTTTATTACATTTCTCAAAATAGAGTACATATCAACATCTTCATTACATTCTCAAAATAGAATATCCAAATACATATATATATTTACAACTACCAAAATTGTCCACATCAAAACTTGCCACATAACCAATAATCATGAAAGATCAACGACAGCCGGAACACCAGTAAAATCCTGAGAAAAAGAGAAGACAACCAAATCAATCCATATAATTGTCAGGCCTAAAAATCAAATCTAATCATGAAATATAGAGAGAAAAAAAAAACAAACTAGGTCATGATAGGGATCAGGTATTTGTCCCATATCTGGAGCAAGCTTGACAGAATAATCCCTTAGAAAAAGTTTTCATAAAAATGGGAAAATCATAACATTATATAGAAACCATAAAAAACTATTGCAGAGATTTTGCAAGAAAAAAAACCAATTCCAACGACGCCAATGCCCAAAGCAGGGCCTGCCTCTCACTTACTGCTGTGGCCTCCCAAGTCCAAGTTTTCATTCTAACCTGTCCAGCAGTAACTGTTTGCAAGGGTATGGACTGATACATATCCAATTATTGGACAGATACAAATGTGAGGAGAATGATACAAAACATATGGCTAATGACTGAGGTATACAACTCGATTTGATACAATATATATTCCCTTACCTAAGATAGCTGCTATAAAAATGGGATCCCTTACAATAAATATATATAATACTGTATCAGAAGTAAGGACTAGACTTATCAGTTCAGAGAGAATAAACCATAAATGAATCAAAAGCTAACCCAGTTAGACAGGGACTGAATAATGAGGATAGGACTAAACAGTGTGCCAAAGTGGACTGGAATATCTAATTAAAGACTGAACCAGAAAGTTCAGAGGTGACTGATACAAATGAAGCTTGGGACTGAATCATTTGAACATCTAATCACAAAGATATGACTACTACAAGTATAAGATGCATGACTGTTCAATTAGCTAAGTAAGGAGGGGTTGAAATCAAAGTCCCAACAGGGACTGAATCATATATGGATCAAAGACTGAACAGAGCTATGGACTGAAACTTAATGATATATAGAATCTGAACATGGAAGGGAACTGAATGCCTAATAAAGGATGGGGCTGAACAACTCAATGCAATATAAGATGGAACAATTACTTGAACATTGTGTTAACTGATGCTAGCATGAGGATGGACATTTGTCTAAGTGGACTGTTAGCTAGTGGAGGAGAGTATAGGCAAATAGGTTTGAGTATAGGCAAATAGGTTTCAGATTTGACTATTCAATCCCTCCTTTAGCCTTTCACTGTTAGCTAGTGGAGGAGAGTGGATGAGTTCAGTTGATATCAGTCATGAGGTTGGAAGCTCGAGTGTAGTTCATTTCTGATTTCAGTCTCTTTATTTCTTTGATCAGTCAACTGGTACCTCACTGCTCTGTTTGATGTTTGGATTTGAAAATATGGCAGTCCATTTAGTTAGAAGAGGAAAGCTTGAGTTGGGGTGTATTTGAATGCAGCCCTTTGTGAGTTCAGTCGACTGATACTCATAGAGTATCAGTCTCAAACTCTAATTGTTCAGCCCATATCTTTAATGATCAGCCCTGCTGCATAGATAGCTAGCAGTAGCATAAGTATCTTAAGAGGAATATGAAGGGTATCTTGGTTAGGGGTTGCATCAGTTAATTAGACAAGGGGGGAGGGGACTTAGAACCGAGCAGTAGCAACAACATTACCATTGTCCAGTCATAGCCATTGTATCAGTGGTTAGGAGCTCAGGTTAAGTAGACTATATGGTAGTGGTGGAAGGGAGTAGGGTCGGGCATTTGTGAAGGCCATGTAGCTTTGTATTGTGAATCCTCCATAGGTTAAGTAGACTATATGGTAGTTGTTGTTGTCTGATATATCATTGACACCAATATAAGTTCCGGTGAAATTTTAAATCATAAACTGAGAGGTAATAGCTTATTTCACCTCTGTGGTTGGCATCTCGGGATCACCTTGCAAACTTGTGTGGCCCTCAGAAATATGAGCTCCATCCTGGGGTAACGGTTCTCCCATTGTAGACTGGGGTAACGGTTCTCCCATTGTAGGAAGTGGGTCTTGCGTCACGTTTGATTCAAAGAAACCAACATCCGGTGCAGAGTTGCTAGAGTCTGGCATAGGAACACCGATGGATTCTGTAACTCCAGTAACAGCAGCAGTGGGACGTGCTAATGCTTCTTGGCTTTGGGCTTCAGTTTGGCCTTCGGTTGAAATCTACCAACAGTGGCTGCTGCTAAATTTACCACATTAACCAACGAACATGGCAGAAGAGAACTAAATGTAAGCAGCAGGACTGTACCGGTTGTCGACGCAGGCTGAACGTCTTCACCAAGGAGATCCATACCGCAGAAAATAAATGCATCCTAAAAAATAGTTAGCCAATAAACAATACGACGTCCAAAATGAAGCAGCACAGAAACTAACTCTGCCTCCTTCTGCTTCACCACTCCCTCCGCTGCCACGGCTGCCGCTCGCCGTCCTCTGCGGGGCTGCGGGATTGCCGTCGTCGGATACCTAACGACGACGACGGGATAGACGCAGTGGTACACGCAGTAGTCACTGACGCTCCCGAGGTGGCCCTTGCTGCTCCTCCTGGACGCACCAAAGACCCTGCCCCATGATGACTGCATTGAGCCCGAGACTCTCGACCTCGAGGTAGAGCCTCTCCTTAATTCATGGTCCTTGACGATGTGGATCTTAAAGGGGATCTGCGATCGTCGGATCGAAGAGGTTAAACATAGGGAAGAGGAAAAATTAACGCGGGGGAGGGGGTAGGAAATTAGGGTTAGGTTTTGGGACGGACCGAAGAGTCGTCGAGGCCGAAGTCGTGGCGGATGATCCACCCTTGCTGGTGCCAAGGACGATGACGTCGTTGTGGAGGCATAGAGGTGATTGGTGCCGCGCCCCCTAGGCCTGGACGCTGGACCGAACCCTAATTCTGAGCATGAGAGCGGAGGAAGAGGAAGAGGAGGAGGAGAGGGGAAATGGAAGGAGAAGAAGGTTGCTGGAACGCTTAATATTAATAAGTTTGCAAAATATTACAAGTTTGCCACCGCTCTAAAATATTAATAACGCTTTGTTTTATAAACGTTATAAAAAGCCCAGAATTAGCCCAAACCGTCATAGAAAAAAGGTATTTCGAACTTTTATAACGCTTAGGTATCAGGCGTCATCAATACGTCTTATCGAGCGTTATTAATAGGCCTTTTTGTGTAGTGTTATATTTTATTATACTTTTTATGGTAATAACCTAGTTTTGCAAGCTTTATCTTTTCTCTACGAGCATACTCAGACAATTGTATTAGTGTCTGCTCTACTTTATTATATGTTCTATTATTGATACTTGTAGAAACTAATGCATTAATGCTTGACCAACACTAGTGTACTTGTCCATACTTGAGATTATATGTCACATCCCAGTCCCAAAATACTTAGGACTGGACACGTGTTGGCCAGTTGGTACACACTCAAGGGTAAACCCATTATATGGAAACCCCTCGAGCATGCACTTACGCTGAAGTCATTGGTATTTCTGTATATCATCATAAATTAAACAAAGATCCAACTGATAGAAATGCTAAAACAAACCAACAAGTCAAATATACAAAGATTGATGAAAAGGTCTGGTGGAGACAAATCCACTGCTAATAGAAAGAAAGTAAAAGCAAGTAATAAAGTAGAGTCCATGCTGAAATTCAACTAAGCATTAGCAATATCATCAACTGCATCTGCACCAGAGTCGAGTCCTGAACCATAAACCCGTGGGTACTCTTCATCTATACCCGAAGAAAAGTCCAAGTTCTCTGGAGACATAACAAGATACATAATATACAAGCATATTGTCCATTTATGTATAACATGCATGAAATAGACATGAATGAAACTAAGGAATAACAATAAGAATAACGTAAGTACATGGTAAGATAATAAGAGACAGATAATGACATGTCATAGAACTATGATGCTAAGAGTTACTAATAAATAAATCATATAACGTAGCACAACTAGCCAAGAGTGGCTTACTAGACTAAAATTAACTATAAAACTGTCGTAAATTAGTGTTTGAAGAGTGTGTAGGGGCCCAATTGAGTGGGACACAAGCTACATGAGTATTTTAGGGTTAGTCTAGATATGACGCTCCTTTGGGTCGAAGTTGCGTCTCAATTTCCATTGGAATGGACATAGATATATGGTCAAATATTGAACTACGATTTTGTACGTGAATGTTGTGCTATTAAAATATAGCACAAGGAGACGTGTTTGAGTGGGACATGAATGGTTTAAATGTAGAGGGGCTCGACTAGGTCATAAATGTAAATTTTGTTGGAGAAAATAGCAAGTGTTGTGCTACTTATAACAAAGCTACGAGAAGGTGTACCGAAAAGTCAATAATAAATAATACACTCTAATTAAATATATTATTAACCCTGATTATAAACTAATAACCCAAATCCCTTATCTAATATTTAGAGGGGCTTACATTATATTATGTGGATTGATATTTTGAGTTGGGCTGAAGTCACTTGATATGTAGCTGACCATTACCACGACTCCTGGTCCTACGTATTTTGGGACTGGGATGTGGCATAATTTTTGCACACACAAAGCTCTCCCAATTTCTTCTCCTTCTTAAAAGTTGTAAAGCCTCATGTTGAAAAACCTCAACCATCTTATATTCTACTACTAAAATTAGGTCAGGAAAATTAACTTATCACCCTTGTAATCCTGAGTTAAACTTTGACCCTTATATGTCATCAAATAGCACTTGATCCAAACCTTTAATATGTCCATCTAGGCTCAATAGTATATCGTTAGTGTCGTAGTTATACCAAATAAGCATTAAATTTTACATAAATCCTTTGGACCTATTTTCCATTTTTGTGGCATATTAGTGATATGTTGCCGCTATGTCGCCACATCTGATACACCTCAGAAACTCCTGATACAAGCTACAATATGAGCCCAACTTGTTTTTATTGACTTATCGAACTTCTTCTACACACATATGGAGTTCCTATACTCCATGATGATCTCCACGTTGGAATTAGGGAACCTGACCCAATATCTAGAGTAACTTTTCCTTTGGAGATTACATGCGAAGATGTGTATGTAGGTTAGAATTTATTTCAAGAGATGTTTTTCTTATTATTATTTTATGTTTCATTTTTTCATGACACGGTGAACAAACAAAACCAATAAAGAGGGCCATCTCAGTAGAAGGAGAAGGCCTTATGGGCATAAAACCCCAACAGACATTTGTGCCTCTAAATTCAAGGCTGAGGAGCCATACTACTTGGAGTTCCATGTTGATAAAATTTCTAAAGATATATGTGGTTTCATTCCAATGCCTTTCCTGTTTTTGTCAAGTTTCATACTCTAGTAGAAAATAAACTAAACCCTGCCAATAAAACACTTCATACAAAGACGACAATGAGTATCAAACTTATCCATATACTTACAAGATTATGACATTTGTCATCACTTCTCATCTACTCAACTCATGTAGAAGCATGGAAAAATCAACAAATGCGCTACGAGCAACTAGGTGCATAGCTAAAGAGTGCAACCCTACAAGGAGTAAAACCGCGGGCACCAAATTGCCGCAACCAGACAACAAGATTCATGCGCCCAAAAGCTACTGACAATATTGAAAGCGCACAAAAAGAAGATTTTTCATTAATATTCATGATTATAATACAGTGGAAATCTATTACATAAATGGATTTCATTGACATTCATGACTACATAGAAAATCTGCTACAAAATTGGCTCTGCCTTAATTATTCAAGATAGGCACAACTCCTTCCTAGGCCATGCGGACGAGCCGTTGCTAGCATGCACAGCTCTGTTCGGCCATGTGGATGAGCCGTTTTGTCTTCGGCCATGTGGATTAGCCGCTGGAAGCGTGCGCAAGCGTTGGTCGAATAGGGTTTGAATGACAATCAATCCAAACCATGTATTCAACATCTTGGCACTCTATGTCGTCTCGGGGTTAGAACGCAGCTAGTGCACCGCACTAACAAGGACTGCTCCACTTATAATCAGTTGAGCTCTTCTCAGTCTTCTGACAAAGTTCTCTATCAAATTGGCCACTTCCTTGAACAAGAACTCTATGATTCTAGCCCACGACTGACACAAGTATTGCCAGACTCGCAAGAAAGATCGTAGTCATCGGGGTGCAGTAAAGTCTCCGACATAAAGCGTTGAAAAGAAATGAACAAATGAGTTCTTCCTAAAAATACTCCTATTTATAGGCCATGCAAGGTCAAACCATGTGCTAAGTGGCAGCCAGTCAAAGGCCCGAACTAATGGGATGAACCTGGCATTTATGGCAATGAATCTGCCACATTTAATTTTTGACTAAGTTCCAGTCAAAAGTTATCACTTTTTGAGCCCAATGCAGCGACATAATTTTAGAAGTTTTGACGTGCCCCAAAGGTGCATCCCCAAAAGTGCAGTCACCTGGAACACGGAGCCCCAAAGGCGCACTTCCAAAAGCACAGCCTCCTGGAGCATTGCCTCAAAAGGCACAACGTCCAAAGATGCAGCCTCGCGAGCACAGAAACGAAGCCATCACTTCAGTATTTATGACACGCTGACACATTGTGTCAACCGACAGTTGTCGGATATCAGTTGTCACATACCCGCTCTTGACTTGGTCAAAGAGCGCAGCACTCAAAAATGCAGTCTCCATGACACTCAAGTGCACACTCTCATCCATAAAAGCGTAGTACTTGCCAATGGATGCCACGTGGCCAGCAATGGCAAAGTGCCTCTCAGGCACAGTCGAATCCGATCAACTACAACGAACAAGATCTTTGAGCAATGTACACGTGCCACGTGTCATTGACTCAGTCATGCCTATGAACGGGTGCCAACTACCCAAGATCTTGACAACAAACGAATATCAACAGTTGCTACGTGTCTTCTCATCCGCAGTCCAACAGTACAGATTACAACATATTCAATTCTATCTTCGAGCGCGCTAGTGCTCCTACATGCCAAAAACCCATATACGTATCACATATGTATGCGTGGGTTGGCTGTCTCATCAGCATATAAATAGAAGGAGTCCTCCTTCTCTTCATCTCCAGCTCGGATTATCCAGAGAGACATCCAGAGAGTCAGAGCAATTTTTTTTATTGTCAGATCGTCAACAGAGTAAAGGAACCACTACAGTGTTCGATCTCCATCGTCACATTATTTTCAGATTCATTTGTACGTAGATTTCTTGTTTAGGATTTCTTTTGTACTTTTTTTCGTTCAAGTAATAAAAAAAGTTCTCCAACTTTTGTCTATAGCGAACAAACTGACGACTCTGCTGGGGACTTTCTTCTCCTCCAATGCGATGGTAGTGTCGCAATCTGACGACAATAAGCTCGAGTCCTCTCAAACGATGTTGGTTGTTCATTTCAATCAACAAGCTTTTGAGGACTTGCTCTCAGAAGGCAGCACGAGTCCTTCGAAGTGGCTGGCAAAGCCGAAGAAGACTCGTCGAACCTGGGTGTCCAAGATCACTGTGTCGTACAACACAACTGAAAGGGAAAGCACAACCACTCTCCTACTCACAGGAGCCTACGACACAGGAAAGATCCTATGTCTTTAATAATTACTTGCCTACTGGGCAGGACAAATTTGGATTCTGGGTACTATGTGCCTTCGAGGGCTAGTACGATCGAAGAAGTCCAAGGTAGCACGCACCATGCGTTCCCAACGTGCTACGCCGACAACAAGCCAGAAGCATGCAGTGGACAATAATGTGTGCAGCTGAATGCAAGTTGTACAGAACTAACTCAGGCGCTACTGTACCCACAATAGGTCATTTTCAAATTTCTCTTGTAACTTGGGTGCATCTCATGCGTAGGAACCAAGCCAGAGGGAAAGCATTGTGATGACAGACTCATGCTGCTAAGCTCGACTACCTCATAAACAGCCTCCTACCGATGATCTAAACGTATCTTATGTGCAATAATTAGGTCAGGGTGCGCAACATTCACATGTACACCCATGCGCTCAGCTTGGCTGTGCGCATGAAGTGGGCGTAAATATGAACATCTCTTCACACGACTTGCGTAACGTGATTACCCAACCAAAGGGGGAGAGACGATCGTTATGCACAATGTGCCTGTTCTATGACATACTTGTGCTAACATCATAATCAAGTGATGTTGTAACAAGATAACATCATCTCCACCAGCAAGGCAATCTATTTTCCAACGACTGCAGCCAGCAGCACCTGTTCGACATCATCTCGAAAAGAGGGTGCCAATAGAAGATGAGGATGAACTTCCTGTCGCCTCAGTGCCATGCTACATAGAACTCACCTTCCCTAAATAAGAGTTCCAAGAACTCTTCTATCTCGGCTAGTGCACCAGAAAGCCAACCCCGAGGCAGCAAGCTAGCTGTGACCAGCACTGGTGTGTTCCTAATGCACCAGGTCAAAAAATAAGTCTTCCTCAGGGGCGACTACTGCTTCATCGGCAGTGCAGGCTGGGGTAGTAAATTTCTAGTATTCTATGAGAATCTGTCATTTCAACTAGACGAGGTTTTGTATAGAACTGACACCAATGCATCAGGGGGTGCGTATTATCTGCAGGCTGGGGGTGACTATCCCCTAGATTCTGAGGATGACACTCAATATGCTCGTCTTCCCTCAGGACAGTGAAGCTCAAGGTTCTGAACCAGAGAGCGAGAGATCCACTGCACCATCTACTTCCCTATTATTTGATGTCAGTATACATGACATGGGGTGATAACACGGGAAGCAGTGAAGGCTTGAACTATCAACAACGTATCGAGGTCCTCGAGACAGGTACACGTTAAGTGAATCCATGCAAGCATTGACTCAGGTGGTCCTGGAGCTCAAGGATAGGTTGCCTCCAAGGGCTTCCGCTCCAACAAACCAGGATCCTGGAACCAATGGAGAGTTTAACGCACCCTTCCAGGTTTCACCTACGACTGAGAACCGTACTACTGCCACGGTCATCTGTCCTACCAGTGTCAAAGGACATACATGAGGCTCTCGGGGAGCTGCACGCTTGCTTTGACGCCAAGGACAAGAACGAGGCACTCCAAAACTTAGGATTCAACAACCATACAATCTTGAGTGGAACAATGTGATTTACCCTCCCAAGTATAAACCGTAGTCACTAACTCTATTCGACGGAAGGAGTCTCCTCGTCGGTTCCTGACCTACTTCTCCTCCATGATGGGATATTTGCCAAAGGACGACGTCCTGCTAACCAAATTTCTTTATTTGGGCGTTGCAATGGGTAGCATAGGGATGATTCTGCAGCCTCCCTGATAACTGCATTTCATTTTTTTATGATCTCAAGCGGCTCTTCCTCTCTCGATTCTATGAAGGAGAATGGACATGACAATGTCCTCTCTCATGGACATTACCCAGAAAGAAAGGGAGCCAGTCTGTGCCTACATCGAGCGCTTTTGCCACACAGCCTTGAGGCTACCTTTCGATATCCTTGAGCCAGTGCTAATGGATTCATGTCGCAAGAACATGGTGTTTTCCATTAAATATCAAAAACAAGGACTACAAATGAACTAAATTTGATTACAAACTCGCTTGTACAAAAGAAAGCCTAAAAATAAATCCTAGGAACCGATCTAAGTACAATTGTTTAAATTTTTGATTTTGGGGGTGACGATGGAAGCTCGGAAAAGTGTCGCAACTCTGCCTTACTCCTTGGACTATCGGATGCAGTCTTCGCTCTAGTAAAGAAAATGCTCTTGATTTGCCAGCCTCTAGCATGGGTATGGTACCCTGCTATTTATAGTGATTTCTGAATGAAGCATATTTTGGGCCGCATGAATGGCCACGTGGCCGCGTGGCTGTAACACATACAAGAACTCGATCTTTGGCTGCCAGCTAGTGGATTTGTTGAGATTTCTTTGTTGTAGCAAATCTGGGTGGTTGAGACTTGGTTTCACTTGGCCGCATGGGATATTTGAGAACCTTCCTTCTACAGCTTGGTGAGAGCCTTGCTTCTGCGGCTCCAGTCTACTTAGCCGCATGGGGTCTCTAGGAGCATTCCTTCTGCGGTTTGGTTTTCACTTGGCCGTATGGGATCTCCATAAGCCTTGCTTTGCGGCTCGAGTCCACTTAGCCGCATGGGATGATGATCCGCAAAAACACAGACTGCCTTGGTAGTGGAACCACTGTCTTATGGCAGCAGTATAGTTGATGGCGACTTGGGTGTAGTGATTTCCTGGAAAGGGTTCCTCACACACCAAGGTTGTTTCTCTCTCCTTGTATTGTGAATGACCACCTTTCGCAAGTCGAGAGCAGATTTATCTACCTTTGCATCTGTTTTGTGGGCCGGATATCCCGAGCGCCCGGGTACGTGGGTATCATATTTGCTCCCTGATCTGAGGCTAGTAAAAGTACTTGCTCTCGATTGTTGTAGGGAGAATTTTGGGACCATCATATTTGCTCCCTGATCTGAGGCTAGTAAAAGTACTGCTTTCGATCGTTGTAGGAAGACTTTTGGGACCATCATATTTGCTCCCTGATCTGAGGCTAGTAAAAGCACTGCTCTCGATCGTTGTAGGAAGACTTTTGGGACCATCATATTTGCTCCCTGATCTGAGGCTAGCAAAACTTGTCACGACCCATTCCCGGATAACCGAGTACGAGTTCGTGTCCAAGTCCAGCCTACGCCGCGGTATCGACGGTAGTACGCTGTCTAGCCCGCCATAAACAAAGTACTCATAAATACTAACTGCTCATTCACAACAACTAAATCTACTTTACAAAATATAGAAGTTTTACATTTGAAGAAGAATATAAGCTTTTACAATTATAGAAAACTACCACACATCTAACTAGTCTTCAATGGTTGGGCTTTCGAGTCTCTATCTCCCCCTCATATGGTCCATAGCGCAAAAGTAGACACGTCATCCTCACCTATAACAACGATCAAGTGTCACAATCGTGTCTCAATAAATATCAAGTAATGACTCAACGAGATATCAAACAAGAAAACTATAGAGTAAACATTATAATGAACTAAAACATAAATACAATACTGTACTTGCCTGAGTCCTTGCCCAAATCGTAGCCACAAGAAGAGGATGAGGGAAATGTCGATCTAGAAGCTGTCAATCTATAACACATATCGCACCACGAATCGTACATGAAAACCATAAGTCAATTCTAATATTCTTGTTCTAAATTCATGAAAAGTGGCTAGTTGGGTTACTAATCTAATAATAATTAATTTTGGAATAATTCACTTAAAACCTAATTTAACTAATAATAATCTGAATATAATCTAAGCATGCAAGTTTGACCACCAAAAGTCATGTTTCCAATTTTGGAAACTATGGCACGCAAATCGAGACGTGCCGCTGACTATCTAGTCAAACGCTATGAACTCTAGATTTTGAAAGTGCATCTTGGTAGATTTCAGCGCCATGAGTGTGCTAGAATCAATCGCGCCGCAAAATCATACTTTGGTCAAAAGATATCGCCGTTATGGTTAATCGTGACCAAAACGGTAATCAACCGATCAATTCTGAGTTAAACAGAATAACTAAAATACTAGATGAACGAATTAATTTCTGAAAAACATATACGTCGTAGATCTCTATGTTAGCTTTCCGAAACTTCAAACGGTTCGTGATTTTGATTTCTGGTTCTCCCGGAATCTCGAAAACACCGAAACATGTCAAGTTTCGGACAACCGACACTCTACAAATTTTTAGAAATTTAGGAATAATATATACGAAATTAAATTACATATTCAGAAATATTACCTCGATACGAATCCAATAAAAAAAACAGCGCACGAAAAGCACGTCGAAGTTGGCGGAAATCGCTTCGGGAAGTCGAGATCTCTACTAGAACTCTCTCTCAAAAAGGCGACTGAAATAATCTAGGGTTTTCGATTATAATAGTATATACATAGGAGAGAGAGAGGCGGTTCAGCCTGGGCGCCGACAGGTGGGCCCCTCCTGGGTGAATTATTGGGTAATTAATTATTTAATTCAAAAAATTATTTAAAAATCATTTTAAGTCCAAATAAATCAAATAAATTGCAGAAAAATCCAGAAAAATTCTAGAAAATTCTAAAAAAATATTTCTAAGTGTCTAGAATCTAAATAAAATATTGTTAACACAAAATATCATCATGTGACCTCACAGTAAATTCCCAAAGCCTACAAAATATAATTTCTATAGGTTTTAATTATATAAAAAAATTTAAAAATTATAAAAAATCCAGAAAAATTCTAAAATATTCTACAAAATATTTTTAGTCATTTAGAGCCTAAATAAAAATATTTGGTTCAGAAATACCCTCGTATAACCTTACAGTAAATCCTGAAAGTCCTTAAAAATAATAAATCCTTAAATATTAAATACCTAAAAATATCCAAAAATTGTAGAAAAATATAAAATAGCTAAATAATATATATAAGCTATCTAGAGGTCATATGACCTTAATATGGTCATAGCCCACCTTGTCACGACCCGCACCCTAGAGTAAGGGCACGAGAAGTGGGTACGTCCAGCCTACGCCGTAGTATCGACGGTAGAACGCTGTCCTAGGTCACAACATCTAACAATATATAATACCAAGCAGTTTATACTCAATCACAATTAAGGAAGAAAAGTACGATATGATATAGAACTCAAAAGTGAAGTACAGATAATCAGAAGAGTCTAGTGTCTAAGATAACAACTCAGAAAACATTCCAAGTACAAGTCTCAACTACAGAATATGAAAGAATATATACATCTCAAAACAACAACTGAAAGCCAAAACAATGCTGAAAAGAAAGATAAAGCCTAGCTGACTAGCCTAGACTATGGGAGTAGTATCCTGAACTACAGCTGGGTCCTCCAGGGGAGCCAGGTCGCAGGTGTCGTCTAAGCCTGCTCTGTAATAGGTGGTGTAAAGGGCCTCATCCTCATACTCTGTAATATTTTCAACAGGTCCAGTCAGGACAGGAGCGAGCACAGTACATCTCATGCAGTTCATATCAAGGCAGAAAATATAAAGCAGGCAATAGAGTAAGATACATGAAACGCTGTAAGAAGATGTACATGAAATAGGAGAGATATTTGATAACTGGAAATATATACATGATAAGTAAGAACAGTAAGTGACTAGTGATTTAGAGTACGAGATGGCATGTAATTGGCTTAGGTTGAACATGATGTACATGAGTGAACATGTGGGACATCAGCCAATAAGGCTGATGCGTACATGATAAAACATGAAAGTAACAGAGTGAACATGATGGGTAAATCACATGACCATTTATACTCACCCCTACCCACAATCAATACACAAGGATCTATTCAAGTTACGTTACGTACATGATGTTTTGGTTATACAGGAAACACATGAGGAAACATGAGCGTACATGAAAGTACATGAACGTACATAAAAGAACATGAGAGAACATGAGTGTACATGAATAACGCAAAAACAAGGAATACATGATGTACATGAAACACATGTCATAAAGTATCCGATGCGCCCGCAAAGGGGGATAACATCCCAAGAAGAGATCCATATAGTACCAATCCGTGATGATAACGTGACAGCATCAAGTAAAAGTAATCTAGAGCGAGAATATAAATCGTGACAAGTATGAAACGATCAGAGAATGTACTCGCCTGTATCTGAATGTCCAATATGAAAAGTACTGCCCGAGGAGTGGTGTCTGGCTCCTAATCAGAGCAACACAAGTCACAACAAGTCCAGAATAGTAAAATGAAGTCCTACTATGCATTCTACATGATTCTAGGTCAATCTAGTCCAAAGTCAACTCTTGGTCAACTCTATTCAACCACACTAGTCAAACTAGGTCAAGCCTAAGCCGAACAAGTCTAACAAGTCTCACTAGGCCTAACCAACCTAGTCTATTAATCACACACCAATCACAAAGCTATACCAGCCTCACACATCCATTACTAACACTGATAATTTTTCACACCCACATATGTAACCCCTACTGTTTTCCTTTCCTGTACACAGCTCACTTGTTCACATTACCCTCACACACACATTTCACACTGTCACACATTCCTAGGTATAAACTGAAATTTGTGGTTGTTAGGTTATATGTGTTCTATGTATAAAACTGAGAAATCCACCTACAAGCTTTGGCATGACTCACAATGACCATAAAATTAATCATAAACAAACAAAATTAAAAAAAATAAAAATTTGGGAAGTGGACTTACAAATCTATCCACCTTAGAAAAATTTTGTCCTCGAAATTTCAGAGGATACGATTAAGAATCAACATCTAGGTAAAATTAGGAATCTAGCAGAAGAAAATAAATAGGAATTGTAAAGATTGCTAGGAGCCAAATAACATTCCAAAAATAGAAGGATAAGATAAAAATGTTCAAGAAATATAGGAAAAGAATAATAAATAAATCAATAGTCATATGTCGGAAGGATGTAGTCTCTATAATATTCAAAACTATAGGTATACATGAAGTCACTTTACCGAAAATTTATGCCCCGCCAGTGTACATCTGGTTGCAGTAAACCTTGGTATCATGACTCAAATATAATATAGTATCGAACACTCTATCAACTCTATCCAATGTTGTCACAATAAATCAAAGAATCAATAATATAACTAGGATATAGTTTTAGTAATATTCGACAACCTATGCATACTTAAAATTATTTCAACTTAGGGGTCATGCCACGCTAGTACGCTGCTGACTGCAGTGAATTCGCAGTCTCCATAATTCAAATAAATGGGGACAGTGCGCATCTGCCTTACCATTGTAAGTCATTGAAAATTATTTCAACTATATCCATAAGAATTTCAAAGGCACTTCTATAAATTCAAACAAGTCGATCATGATAAGAAAATGCAAGTATTTATCCTTGAATAAAAGTATCAGTTTTGAAAACAAAACGATTGCAAAATGAACGAAGACGACTTGAATTAATATATAGATAATTGAACGAAGATTAGGAATTGAAAATAAAACAATCACAAAATAGTTTTAAAAATAAAACGAGGTTTAGAGAAGGTAGAAGATAAAATGGTACAAATGATCAAAATTAGGAATTGAATTCTATGAAGGCCTAACTCACCAAACGAATAGTCTACCCACCTTGGATCCTACCAACATGTCAAAACAAAATAACATATTCTCTTAGAAAAATTCTTCGATTTATCCACACCGAGACTTCAATAAATCATTAACTAAATCACATGGCCTATTTAACAATCTTAACTATCCAAGGGTCAAATTGAATAAGGGACTCATAGTCCTATTCATTATCATAAAATCAAATCAAACTAAGGGCCCGTTTGGTTTGCAAGATTGGACAACGTAATATAATTGGCATTACGTTGTCAATCTAACTCGGGTGTTTAGTTGGACAAAAAAAATTAGATGTAATGTAATCGTGATTACAAGTTTGATTACATTACATCAGTTTCTTCTAAACTCAATTACATCATAAAACCTATGTAATCGCAATTACATTACAACTTAAGCGGAAGGTCGGTATGCTATAATTTGGTCTTTTTGTTCGTTTTTTGGTCATTTTTTTTGTTGTTTTTATTTGGTTTTTGTCGTTTTTGGTCATTTTTGTTCTTTTTTGTCGTTTTCGTTCATTTTTTGTCATTTTTGTTCGTTTTTTTTGTCATTTTTTGTTGTTTTTGTTTGTTTCTTGTCGTTTTTGGTCGTTTCTTGTTCGTTTTTTTTGTCATTTTTGTTCGTTTTTTGTTGTTTTTGTTTGTTTTTTGTCGTTTTTGGTCATTTTTGTCATTTTTGTTTGTTTTTTATTTTTTTCGTTTTTGTCGATTTTGTTCGTTTTTTTTGTTGTTTTTGTCCTTATTTTTGTCGTTTTTTGTCCTTTTTTTATCATTTTTGTTCGTTTTTTGCCATTTTTTTAGTTTTTTGGTTTTTTTTTTTTGTCGTTTTTTGTTTATTTTTTGTCATTTTTGTTCATTTTTGTTTATTTTTTGTCGTTTTTGCTTGTTTAGGGCCGTTTTTCGATTTTTGGTCGTTTTTACACATTCTTGGCCATTTTTTGTCGCTTTTGCACTTTTTAAATCTTTTTGTCGATTTTGTGTTTGTTTTTGTCGTTTTTGTTCGTTTTTGTATATTTTTTGTCGTTTTTGCTCGTTTTGGGCCTTTTTTTTTATTTTTGGTCATTTTTGCACATTCTTGGCCATTTTTTGTCGCTTTTGCACTTTTAAATCTTTTTTGTCGATTTTGTACATTTTTTTCGATTTTGCACTTTTTTTATTGGTTTTGCTTTATTTTGCATGCTTTTTTTATTAACGTTTTTGGTCAATTTTTTACGTTTTTTGTCGATTTTGCACAATTTTTGCCATTTCTGCATGTTATTTATCAATTTTTGTCGATCTTTTACGTTTTTGACCGTTTTTTCACGTTTTTATCGTCTTCTTTCATTTTCGGTCGATTTTGCACATTTTTTGTCGCTTTTTTTAATCCTTTTTTGCTTTTTTTTGGGGTCTTTTTTCACTTTTTTTGTCGTTTATTCTCGTTTTTTTCTTTTTGTTTGTTGTTTTTGTCGTTTTTCGTCTTTTTTCCTTTCATTTATTGTTGTTTTTTTGTCAATTTTTTTTTGTTTTTAGTCATTTTTTTTATCATTATTGGTCACTTTTTATGGTTTTCACATTTTTGATTTTTTTGTCGTTTTTCTTTTTTATTGCTTTTTTATTTTTTGTCATTTTTTTCGTTTTTGGTCTTTTTTAACAGAAAACAAACCATTTTCCCCTTATTTATTTATTATTTATTTTTAGTTTTTTTTCTTTTTAAATTTTTTAAAAAAATTAGTGATCCACTTTTTAAATTTTATGTTGTATTTTAAAAATATTAAATTAGAAACTTAATTACATTACATGTTAACCAAACATATGAATGCAATTGACATTACATTACATGGTTTTATTACATGCTTCAACCAAACATAGTAATGTAATTATAATTCTATTACATTACAAACTCAATTACATTACAAATCCAATTCCACTACGATTACATTACAATGAACCAAACGCAACCTAATTGTGAATGAGCATCCTAGTCGCAGGCTTGCAGTAGTACGACTAACTTAAGTACTACCACAAGTTCGCAATCTTTTGCAAAAACAGACCTGCATGGGCGACTATAAAAACTTGTCACGACCCATTCCCAGATAACCAAGTACGAGTTCGTGTCCAAGCCCAGCCTACGCCGCGGTATCAGCGGTAGTACGCTGTCTAGCCCACAATAAACAAAGTACTCATAAATACTAACTGCTCATTCACAACAACTAAATCTACTTTACAAAATATAGAAGTTTTACATTTGAAGAAGAATGTAAGCTTTTACAATTATAGAAAACTACCACACATCTAACTAGTCTTCTATGGTTTGGCCTTCGAGTCTCTATCTCCCCCTCATATGGTCCATAGCACAAAAGTAGACACGTCATCCTCACATATAACAACGATCCAGTCAGGAAAAGAGCATAGTACAACCATATTGCAATTAATATTTTTAGTCCAAAATACGTTAGAACAAGCGAGAAACAATGATGACAAAGAGTATATAAAGAACTAGTACTAGCCAGGTATGAACGATCAAGATATGAACTAGCAAAATATAAACTGGCAAGATGGGATCTAACAAGATATAAACTGGCAAGATGTAAACTAGCAGGATATGAACTGACAAGATAATGGATTGGATAAAGGAAAAAGAAACCACTATGTGTGTGAAATACCTTTTAATACGTGAACGACTGGGCTAATACGGCACATCATACGATGGCTATCAACAATAACAGGGTACTGCTAACTCATACGTGGGGTGTATGACTTAGCTATCCACAATAAAAAATAAAAAGGGTTTGTTCACGTACTTACTAAGTATTTCCCCTCTTGACTCTCTAACAATCAATAACGGTCAATGATACACTAAGAAGGATATGATAACTACAGTGTCACAATAGTGTCTCAATGGAATATCAAGCAATGACTCAACGGGATATCAAACAAGAAAACTATAGAATCTAGGATTTTCGATTATAATAGTATATACATAGCAGAGAGAGAGGCGGTTCAGCCTGGCGCCGACAGGTGGGCCCCCCTGGGTGAATTATTGGGTAATTAATTATTTAATTCAGAAAATTATTTAAAAATCATTTTAAGTCCAAATAAATCAAAATAAATTGCAGAAAAATTCTAGAAAATTCAAAAAAAATATTTCTAAGTGTCTAGAATCTAAATAAAATATTTTTAACACAAAATATCATCTTGTGACCTCAAAGTAAATTCCCAAAGCCTAGAAAATATAATTTCTATAGGTTTTAATTATATAAAAATTTCCAAAAATTCTAAAAAAATCCAGAAAAATTCTAAAATATTCTACAAAATATTTTTAGTCATTTAGAGCCTAAATAAAAATATTTGGTTCAGAAATACCCTCGTATAACCTTACAGTAAATCTTGAAAGTCCTTAAAAATAATAAATCTTAAATATTAAATACCTAAAAATATCCAAAAATTGTAGAAAAATATAAAATAGCTAAATAATATATATATATATAAGCTATCTAGAGGTCATATGACCTTAATATGGTCATATCCCACCTACAAGCTTTGGCATGACTCACAATGACCATAAAATTAATCATAAACAAATAAAATTAAAAAAATTAAAAATTTGGGACGTGGGCTTACAAAAGCACTGCTCTCGATCGTTGTAGGAAGACTTTTGGGACATCTCCTGTCCGTTTGCCGCAGAGGGCTGGACACGGGAGGTTTTGTACAACTTTCCATCAAGGGCCCGTGTAACAATTAACGGTACCCGCTGATGGTCAGCAGATTGGATAGTTGACTGGGCTTGTTGAGCTCGTACTATCCTAGACTTCTTCGACTTAGCACCCGAAGGTGCGTAGTAGGAAGAGTCCAAGTTGAAATGAGGGAAGGGAAGTTGGTGCCCTTTTCAAAGGAGAGTAGGGGGCTCTATATATAGAATGGAATGAGCCATTTCTTCTTCTCTTTTTCGATGTGGGACTAAAAGCAATATCCTCTTTTCCATGCTTCTACACATGGTCCCAGCGATTAAGCTCTGGCATAAACGCCCCCTAATGTGCAGAGTGGACGACATTTATTATCAGTGCCGATAGTGCTGAAAAGGCTGTCCGGGACGCACACTTACGGGGGGTAAACTTTCCCTACACTGGACGACAAGGAAAAGCGTCCATCCTGCAGCAAATCTACTAAGACCAGTAGGGGCAGAAAGGGGAAACAACCCCTAACCATCAACATTTCCAAGGATTCAACACCTGTGAACCAAAAGCCGGTAGATGTACCATGACCGAAGGAAAATTATTCTTTCAATGATGATGACGTGTTGGAGCTCTTCAATATGCTGATGAAGGACGATAAGCTCCAATTTCCTCCTTCCCTAGCGTCCGAACGGGGTGGAAACGGTGGACAATCCCAACTATTATCACTATCACCGATATGTGCACCAGTCAACATGTTACTATTTCGTGTTAAAGAAACAAATACAAAGGCTGATTGATGCCAAGGTCCTCTCACTTGACTATGATGACAAATCTGTCACTGCATGTGACCCTCTGTTTGGTAACTTTCGCACAAGGAAGCCCAAGACGACGTTATCCCAATTCCCAAGGCGACAATGGAGGTTGTTAACCTTCCGCCAGCCAGCGACAATGCCAAGGGGCTGGTTCCACTTACAACGTCGTGAGACAAAGTTATGTGGGTCCATCCCAATCTCGCTCAGGATATGATACAGCCGACGACACATCCCGCAAAGGTAAAGAAGTCTAAGTCGTATCGCATAATCTACACTGTAACCGATGAGGCGCTGATTGGCAAAACCCGATCATATCTGTCCTACCAACAAAAAGGCAACCTGGTCCCGGAGGAAGATGCACCTCCACCTGCCACAACTGCTGCACCTGATTCCTTGGAATCAGTTCCATCCATCCTCCTATGGCGGATAAACAGAAGCGGAAGGAGACACGCTTCGAAAAACAAATGAGAAAAGACTCTGCAGTAGGGGCAATCAAACCTATAACTTCAATATATTGGCACAACTTGCCAATACTACAAGCGAGGTTGTTGCTCTTCAAGCTTCTTCGTATCTCCAATGAGCCATAAGATGCCCTCAGCGAGATATTACAACATGCTGACTCCTTCCTCAGCCAAGTCCAGCAGCCTGAAGAAGATCCTGCAGCTTGCCCACATTGTCGTAGTATGGTCGAACCAATCCCCAATATCACTTTCCTTCGGCAAGACATGTTTCTAAAAAATAACAGGCACAATAGACCCATGTACTATACAGAGTATATTGGCACCATTAAGTGGATCGCATGCATATCGATCCGGGGTCTTCTTTTAACATCATACCCCAGAGCCTGATTCAGACTCAGGACATACCGATGCATCAACTGTCTGCTTCCAACACAACGATCAGCGGCTTAACGCCTCCAGAAGCATCATTCTGGATAAGATTGTCTGAAATGTCAATATGCGATTTGCAGACGGAGGCTGACATGTTATGTCATCGACTGCCGGTGTATCCTATAAGCGTATGTCTTTCATGGACGAATTATCGGGCTACAACCAGATCAAAATATTCCCCGATGACGAAAATCATACGTCAGTTCCGAACGCTAAAAGGAATCTACTACTACTACAATAATCCCTTTCGGTTTAAAGAATGCAGGGCCAACATATCAATGGGCTATGAGTACCATATTCCGTAAACATCTCCGAAAAATGGTGGAATATTATGTTGATGACATCGTTGTTAAAAGCCAAAATAAAGACGACTATCTAAAGGATTTGAAGACCGTATTTGATTTAATGCGGGCACATCAGCTGAAGATAAACCCAACCAAGTCATTTCTGGGGGTTTCCAACGACAATTTCTTGGCTTTCATTGTAATGTAAAAGGGTATTCATATTGACCCTGAAAAGACCAAGGCTATCCTTGACATGGATCTACCGAAGAATCTCAGAGACCTTCGTGACCTGCAAGGACGACTGGCGTATATCTAATGACTCATAGCAAATCTTTTTAGGCGATGCCAACCCTTCACCAAACCGATGAAGAAGGAAGTTTCATATGTCTGGACTAAAGAATTCCAGCAAGAATTCGACGACATTAAAAAATATCTCAAGAATACCCCAGTTTTAGTGGCCCCAATTGTGGAAAGACCTTTCTTGTTTTATGTTCGTACAATGGACCATTCTTTCGATGCTCTGCTAGCTCAGAAAAGTGACGCAGGCCATGCACATGCCATCTACTACCTTAGTAGGACGATGATTGTCATCGAACACTGGTACAATCCTGTTGAGAAGGAATGTCTGGCTTCGATGTTTGCCATACAGAAAACATGTCATTATGTGGCGGGGCAGACATTTCATGTTCTCTCAGGTTAACTCCCTCAGAGTTCTCAAGACTAAGCCGGGAGCGCTTAACTCACGACTAGCTACATGGGCAATCTTGTTATCACCATACGACATGGTGTTCGACCCATAAAAGGCGGTCAAGGGTCAAGCATTGGCTAATTTTATAGCAGCACATCCTATACCGAAAACGTCAAAACTCTATGATGACATTCCAGATGAAGTCTTGGAATCCAACATAATCACAGAGGAGCCCGTCTCGCGAATGTTCTTCGACGATGCTTCAAGAACGTGACCTAAGGGCGAAATTGTCGCAGGAGTGGGAGTGGTCCTGGTTACTCCCGAGGGCCTTGTCATTTATCATGCATACTATCTCACGGAACCATGCACCAACAATGTGTTTGAATATAACGCCCTCATCATTGGACTCCAACTCGTTAAACAGTTGGGAGTTGACTACCTAGAGGTCTACGGTGACTCGAAGTTGATAGTAAATCAAGTCCGATGCCAGCACGAGGTCCGACATGAAGATATGCTCCCCTACTACCAGGTGACTGTTGATATAATCATCACCTTTATAGGGTTCTTTATAGAACACATGCCTCGATTGCAGAATCTGGAGGCCGACACTCTTGCTGTCCTCACTGCCTCCTTAGCAGCTTCGGTCGGGACTCAACACTCTGTCATAGTGACTAGCCGAGAAATGGTGTGCCCTAAGAACAACTTATGTATGTGTCTGAACTACTCTTCGTAGGCAGACACTAACATCGATGTTAGGGATTGGCGATTCCCTTTTATAAATTATGCAGTCTACGAAATCCTTTCCGATGACCCGAAGGAAGCCACTTCCGTCATGAGACGCTCTCTTAGATTCTATTATGATATTGTTACTAAAATGTTTTATCACCGCTCCTATGGTGGACTCTTAGAAAGGGAATCTGGATCTCCAGCGGACAGACTTCTTCGCTCCCGTAAACCAGAGAGAATAGCGTATTGCCAGTTGGAGTCTGGACGGTCATGCGATAAGCCCATAGACATTCCCCCAGCTTCTTATTCCAGTCACGCTTATTGGCTGACACAAATTTCTTGAGTATCTTAACAATCATTTTTTTGAACGCTTCCGCCAATCCATTTACTGCTGGATTGTAGGTTGTCGAGGCTACATTTTGTATTTGATTTTTATCGCAAAGCCGATAGAAAGCATAGCTTATAAACTGCTACAAAATTGGGTCTGACTATATACATTTCTTGAGTATCTTAACAATTGTTCATTGACATTCATGACTACATAGAAAATCTGCTACAAAATTGGGTCTGACTTAATTATTCAAGATAGGCACAGCTCCTTCCTCGGCCATGCGGATGAGCCACTGCTAGCCTACACAGCTCTACCTTCAGCCATGTGGATGAGCCGTTCTCTTTTTAGCCATATGGATTAGCCGCTGGTAGCGTGCGCAGGCATTGGTCGAATTGGGTTTGGAATGACAATCATCCAAACCCTGTATTCAATATGTTGGCACTCTATATCATCTCGGGGTAGAACGCAGCTAGTGTACCGCACGAACATGGACTGTTCCACTTATAATTAGTTGATCTCTTCTCAGTCTTCTGACAAAGTTTTTCATCAAATTGGCCACTTCCTTGAACAGAGAACTCTACGATTCTAGCCCATGACTAACACTAAGTGTTGCCAGACTCGCCAAGGAAGATCGTAGTCATCGAGTGCAGTGAAGTCACCAACATCAAGCAGTGGGAGAGAAATGAAAGAATGAGTTCTTCCTAAAAAATACTCCTATTTATAGGTCATACGCTTGCGCGCCAAATGGCAGCTAGTCAAAGGCTCAAAATTAATGGGATGTACTAACATTTATGGAAATAAATTTGCCATATTTAATTTTTGACTAAGTCTGAGTCAAAAGTCATCACTTTTCGAGCCCCACGCAGCGATAAAATTTTGGAAGTTTTGACCCAAGTATCCCAAAGGTGTAACCCCCAAAAGCGCAATCTCCTAGAACACGGAGCCCCAAAGGCGCATCTTTCAAATGCGCAACCTCCTGGAGCATTACCTCAAAAGGCGCAACATCCAAAGGCGCAACCTCACGAGAACAGAACCACAGGCCATCGCTTAAGCAATTATGGCACGATGATACGTTATGTCAGCCGACAGTTGTCAGATATCAGCTGTCAGTTGTCAATTGTTAGACGTTAGATATCAGCTGTCACATACTCGCCCTCGACTTGGTCAAAGAGCGTAGCACTCAGAAAGAGCAGTCTCCACGACACTCAAGAGCGCAGCTCTCATCCATAAAAGTGCAGTACTTACCAACGGATGCCACGTGGCCAGCAAAGGCGTAGTGCCTTTCAGGCATAGTCGAATCCAATCATCTACAACGAACGAGATCTTTGAGCAATGTACACGCGTCACATGTCATTGACTCAGTCATGTCTATGAATGGGTGCCAACCACCCAAGATCTCAACAACAAACGAATCTCGACAACAGTCACGTGTCATCTCATCCGTAGCCTAATAGTGCAGATTACAACAGATTCAATTCTATCTTCACGCATGCAGTGCTCCTGCACTCCAAAAACCCATACAGCGCATCGCATATGTGCGCATGGGTTTGGCGTCTCATCAGCCTTTAAATAGAAGGAGTCCTTCAGTCTTCATCGCTAGCTCGGATTATCCAGAGAGAGACATCTGGAGAGTCAGAGCAATTTCTTCTTGTCCTCAGATCGTCAACGGAGTAAAAGAGCCACTATAGTGTTCGGTCTGCATTGTCACACTTTCCCAGAATCATTTGTACTTAGATTTCTGTTTAGGACTTCTCTTGTACTTTTCTCGTTCGATTAATACAAAAAGTTCTTCAACTTTTGTCCATGAAGAACAACTCATGAACATAATACAACCATAGAATGCAAACATACAACGTATCATAGATATCGGGCTCATGTTTCTATTTCATGCCCAACTCCCTTGACGCTTATGGGTCTACGCCTAGGAGGCGACATTTCTCAAAATTGAATGCATATGAAGGTTCTTTCACAATCTTCCCCTTTCAAGGTCTTTTTTTTTGTCAAAAACTGTATTACAATTTTTTAGGATTGTTTGGTGTAGCCGAATATCCTATAATACACTACCAGCAAACATGAGTTTTTATACGTGTCGCATATCAAAATGATACAGACTTGTGGCAACTAAAGTATTATACTGCATTTATAAACCTAATTTGTGCTACTTCTTTCGTATTTTTTTTTAGCGAAGAACAAAAAATTATTGGAATATCTATCAAAAGTTGGGTAAGAGAGCCGAATCATACAAAACATGGGAGAGAAAATGGTTCGTCACCCTACAAGAGCAAGCACTCGTAGAAAAATTGTCCATGTGACTCCCACTCCTCACTAAGGATTTCAAAATGGTTTAGACTTGTCTTAGAGGAAGAATTTGCTTATCGAGTTAGAATTGAATGTCCTCTTGCATGCAAAATCAAACTTGGACTTACCACCTCTTTCGTTTGGACTACTAATATTAACTCTTTTGGTTGGTCTACTATTAGGAGTAAATGAATCTTTCAAATAAAACGCCAAGAACCATCTAGTGCTACAAGGAGCGCCTTGTTTCTAAGGGATACTATTGACAAAAAGGTGTACATTGTACATACATTTTAGTCTAGTTGTCAAACATTGTCATAATTCATTTGAGATATGAATATTCTGATAATTGGTGTATTAAACAACTCAATGTCTCGAATTCTTCCTTCCACTGTACACCTTGGAGAGGATTTCTATAACGAAAACTATTGGAATTTAAAGACACTTGTTTCACTATCTACATCGTCTCCATTACTCATTGCATAGTGTCAAACAATGAACATGGGAATGGTTTTATAATGGGATATTTTAGACTTTGGATCTCAAATAAGTTAGGATATTTGTGTTTGGATTTCCATAATAGACATAATTAGTATTTGGGTCTCCGATAAGTTAAGATATTTGTGTTTGCATCTCCATATTAGACATATTTATTGTTTGGATCTTGGACTAACGATTAACTGTCAAAATCCAACTAAAAAAAGAAAAGAAAAAGAAAAGAGGAGAACGAAAAAAGGGGAAAATTGGGGAAAAAAATGAAAAATGATAATAAAAATAAAAACAAAACAAAACAAAAGAAGAGGAAGAGAGAGAACAAATCAAAAAAGGAAAAAAAAAAATACGACGGGAATAAATTTATTGTGTGAATATATTTTGCCTGGTATTGGTAATTTCTGGAAGTAAATTTGTCCGGGAAGAAAGTCTAAATATTCCGGGAAAATTTATTATGGGAAACCTATTCCCATGTTTGGTTTAGGTTAAAACAACATATTTTTGAAAATTACGAATACCCGTATAAATAATCTACCCACAAAATATGGAATCATATCCTGTAAGAATATACATGGGTTTTTTTGCTCGAACAATTTTTGTTCATTTTTTTAATCCTTTTCCATTTTTTAGATTTTTTTCAGTTTTTTTTGTTTTTGTACTTTTAGTTTTTATCTTTTTTTTCCCTTTTCGTTTTCGTTTTATTTCATCATTTTTTTCTCGTTTTTCCCTTTTTACTTTTTTCTCGTTTTTTGGGTTTTTCTCGTTTTTTTCCATTTTTTATTCATTTTTTCGATTTTTATTCGTGTTTTTTTTTTCATTTTTCATTTTCTTCTTTTTTTCCCATTTTTAGTTGAATTTTATCAGTCAATCGTTAGTGCAAGATCAAACATTAATTATGTCTATTATGGAGACCAAATACAAATATTATAACTTACTGAATATCCAACACTAAGTATGTCTATTATGGAGACCCAAACACAAATATCCTAACTTATTTGAGACCCAAGTCTAAATATCCCTTTAATAATTGTAGATGTAATAAACAGAAAAATGACAAGATGCAAAAACGTAGTCGAGAAATCAATTTTTACGTGTAAATCCAAATTAAAAATAATCACGGTAGTAACATATTGTTTTCTTCTTCCACTATTTTCAGATGATACAACTTACAAGATGATCAAATTCATGGCTATTTGTAAGCTCGCCCAGAAACCCTAAACTAGTTAGGATGCGAAATAAATAGAATTCCTAAAACATCCTTGTCGGACTCTCTTCGGAAGGATTATTTTGTTGGTGTAGCTGAACCGACTTGGGACCAAACGATTTAATTAGGATTCAAGACATCCTAGCACTAGAGGTAACATCCTCTCTTCATAATCAATTTTGGATCCATCTCTTTTTTATCAAGAATACTCCTATGTGAGCAAAAATTAAGAAAAGAAGTAAAATTCTAAAGAATCAATTTGATTCTATGTTGTAGAGATCTACAATGTGAGTCATTTATTTATTACAAATAATAATAAAAATATTTTGAGGAAAAAAAGCGTAAGCATGAGTCATAAAAGTAATTCTAATTCGAGATTTATTATGTGCATGATTAGACACGGTTGTGGAAACATGTTGTAGTTATCCTTGTAAAATGTCATCTTTTATTTACGTTTAGAAGAAACCTAAAAGATATGTTATACAAGATCTCCATATAAACTAATGAAGCTAGTATCATAAATTAGGTATTTATGGCTTATGGTGTGGTTCTTTGTAGTTCTATTAATTAGGTATTGATAATGCTTGTTCTTAAACTTTGCAGTTCTCTTCTTTGGCTTGATTGCACTGATTTCGTGCACTTTGTTCGAGAGGAAATGGAGATGGAGATTTTAACTGGAGCAGCCTCTTCAACTTTGTCAGAAATCGGCAAGAGGATGTGGATTATAGCTGCAAATAACATCAAATATCTTTTATGCTATGATCGTAAAGTTAAGGAACTCAAACAGCTTGTTCAAAATCTAGATGAAAAAAAGAAAGTTATTGAGGCAAGGCTAGAAGCAGAAACAAGAAATGGAAGAACTGTTGATGCACCTGTGAGTCGATGGTTGACAAACTCGGATCTTGTCGAAAAAGATGCAATGAGTCTAGAGAAGCAAGTTAAAGACGTAAGATGTTCCATGAGTTGTTGTTGGAATTGTTTCTCTTACAAGATAGGCAAGGAGGCTGCTGAAAAGATAAATACCACAAAAGTGCTCCTTAGTGCTGAATTTACTATTTTAACTCGTGATCCACCGCCTCCAAGTATTGAGTCACGATTCCCAAATAGAGACTTTCAAGAGTCATCATCGACAAAATCATCAATGGATCACATATGGGAAGCACTGAACAACCAAAATTTTTATATTATCGGAGTATACGGTATGGGTGGCGTCGGCAAAACAACTATAATGAAAGAAGTTGCTAAACGGGCAAAGAATGAGGGAAAGTATAATGAGGTGATCGTGGTGACAGTCTCCCAAAATCAAGATGTTAAAAAAATGCAAACTGAAATTGCTGAGCAACTAGGCTTTCCGCTTACAGACGATAGTGAAATAGTCCGGGAAGCCAAACTTTTGGATAGAATAAAAGGGGCGAGGAAGATTCTCATTATTTTGGATGATTTGTGGGACTTTCTGAATATTAGCACAATAGGAATTCCAAGTGCAGATGAAAACAAGGAATGTAAAGTTGTCATTACAACTAGAAGTGGAGATGTATGTACCGTCATGGAGTGCCAAAAACATATCATGGTGGAACCTTTATCAGAAGAGGAATCATGGGATTTATTCAAGTCAAAAGTTGGCAAGGTACTTGAAAAAAATGATAATTTGAAGAAGGTGGCAGTGGATGTTGCTAAAGAATGTGGTGGGCTGCCTCTGGCTATCGTAACGCTTGGGAGGGCAATGAGAAAGAAGGATAAAATTAGCACATGGAACTTTGTACTAACTCAACTACGGAAATCTATACAAACACATATTAAAGGTATGGAACATTCAGTACTTAAATGCCTAAAGCGTAGCTTTGACTTTCTGAGGAGTTATGAACTCAAATTCTGCTTTTTATTGTGTTCATTATTTCCGGAAGATTGGGAAATTGATATTATAGACTTTTTCCGATACGTTGTGGGAGAAGGAATCTTGCGGGATGTTGATAGTATGGAAGAAGCATGGAACTTGGTGTGTGCGTTGCTTGATGAACTTAAAGATTGTTGCTTGCTATTGGAGGGTAATGACTCGGAGCATTTCAAGATGCATGATGTTGTTAGAGATGTTGCTATCTGGATTTCTTCTGATAAGGCTTATGGCTTCTACGGTTTTACAAACAAGGGATTAAGACGATGGCCTGAAATTGCGCAAGTGGATGAGTGTCAAAGAATTTACTTCACTGGAAATTCCTTTGAGTCTCTACCAGCTGAACCACTCGTATTCCCAAAACTCCGGACCTTGATCTTGAAGGAAACTCGAATATTATCAATCCCAGACAGGTACTTTCAAGGGATGGAGGCTCTCTTGGTGTTGGATCTGAGGTCAGAGAAGGTTGCATCATTGCCGTCATCATTCCCATGCCTGGTCCATCTCAAAGCTCTCTTCTTATCCAGACCCGGACAGGAAGACTTTGATGTGACCAGTTTGTCGTTAATCGGAGAATTGAAGAACCTTGAAATACTTCAACTAGAGGGCTTTGAGTTCGGTAGTGCAGTACCAATGGAATTCGGAAATCTGACGAAGTTAACATGTTTAGATCTGCTAGGCTGCAGGGGAAGGCTACCGCGAAACCTGCTATCGAGATTGTCTAGATTGGAGCAGCTATATCTCACAGATGTATTCAGCGAGTGGCAGGTTGATGATGAGGGGAGCAGTAGTAGTACTGGAGACAGTGCTGCAGGTGGATGTGCTGCAGCCACCTATGCGGAGCTAGCAAGTCTATCATGCCTAACCACCTTACATGTTGATATAGGGAACCCTGATGTCTTGTTGCAACAACAGGACGATCTAAACTTTGTTCCATGGCCGGCACTTACGGACTTCACAATATTACTAGGACTTCACAAACCGTTTACATGGTCGTCAGCATTTGAACACCGGGGAAGCAGAAGCAGAAGCAAGCAGCTTGCGATAACAAAATCTACAGACAAGTACAAGTGGGTTATTGATCTGGTGACGAAAACAGAGTGGCTATTACTGCATAACTGGCCCGGAATGGAATGCCTTATCGGCAGTGGTGCTGAAGCAGAAAAAGAAGGTCTTTCTCGTCGTGTGGGAAACAAGTTATTTGAAGTCAGATCACTGCGCCTTCACTCCATGCCCGACATGAGAAGTTTGTGCTCAGGAACACTGCTGCCGAATGATATTCTTCTTCGAAAGCTGAGCGAACTGGAAATCCGAGAGTGCCACAAATTGGTCGATGTGTTGTTGCCAAGTTGTATGTTGTTAAGAACACACCAACTTATGGAACGCCTTAAGATAAGCAGCTGCTATAAACTAGAGAAAGTGTTGAGCTTAGTGCAAGAAGAAGGAGGAGAAGGTGGCCAATCTGCTATAGAAGCTGGTGGTGGTATAGTGCTCCTGCCTCGCCTTCAAAGTATTATTCTATCGGACTTGCCAGAGCTAAGGAGTGTATGGGGGGATGATGGTCATGGTGGTGTAATGATGTTGCCAGCTGGGAGCCTCCAAAACCTTCAAAGTTTAGAAGTGTACAATTGCGAGAGCTTGAAAGACGATCGTATACTACCTCCCATATTGCCAATTCCAAATAAACTTGACCACTTCCCAAGCCTCCGAGAATTGGAGATATCACAGCTTGACCTATCTGCTCTCCTGGAGACAAGCAAAAGGCCAGCTTCCACACTTGCAAACACTTTATGTTTGGAATTGTGAGAGAATGGAAACAGTAGTAATTAAAGAAGAGCCCGAGGAGGAGGAGGTGGAGGAGGAGAGTCATGTGCTCCCTTCTCTAACAGACTTGCACTTACGCAGGCTGCCCATGTTAAGGAGCTTCCTCCAGGGAGAGCAATGCTCCAAGTCACTCTCTTCTTTGAAGGAGCTCGATGTGCAGGAATGTCCAAAGCTGAAGAAACTGCCACTGTGGTCGTCTTCGTCACCACCGGTCGACTTGGTATCTTTTGTGGGAGATAGCTGGGAATGGTTTGAAAGCTTGGAGTGGGAGGAAGACCAAAGCATCAAAGAACGCCTCCGACTCGTTTTTGAACCTATACAGCAATGTAAGTTGTGTCCGATGCTTCCCTACTATATATATTGTTTTACAAAATAGCACACTTTTGTCTTCTCATTTAAAATTTTAACAAAATAAATTATAGAAATATACTCTCATATACCCCCAACCGAACAAAATACGGAAAATGCCCCAATTTTTTTATTTTCATATATCAATTTTCTCTTCCCTTCTTATTTATCAAATTAGCATAGTCGAAACCATAATTAAAATCGCTATAAGACACGTCCTTTCCAAATTCGTAATTAAAATAGTATTAGCTCATACAATTTCATTTTAACCCCCATCAGTTCTCAATCCTAAGTGACTGCTTGTGTTGGGAATGATGTTCTCTTTTTTTGTCGTTTCTTTCTCTTTCCAAAAAACAACAACTTATTTTTGCATTTGAAAAACTACAATTTGTTTGTTTTCTAGATTAAACTTATAATTTTAGAGAAAAACAAATTTCCAATTTAGTAAATCAAATATTTTTTTATGTTATTAATGATTATCAGTTTTTATCTCAACTAAGTCACAAGGGTTTAAGGACCATCTTGGAACCTTCAAGAAAATTTTCCAAATCATGGTAGTTTTAAAATCATTTTGTCACCTCAAGGAGTTTTAGCCAAATAATAATGTGTTAATTTTTCTAACAGAATGCTTTCCCTCGGAAGATTGAGTTTCTTTCGTTGCTTACCTCCTAACAAATAAAAAATCCTCCTAAGATTAAATCACGTTCAGTCTCGTTCATGATATGACTGAGTTTAGACATTATGAGATGATTACATAACAAGAAAGTACACTTTATCTTTTTTAAGCAAAAAAAGAGAAAAGAAAATGAAATGAAAATACTCTATTTTGGTAAATAAAATGTTTTACTATGTTATTTTGTAAATAAAAAAAAAACATTATTTAAGAAAAAGTTCCAAATAAATATTTAACTTCATGGCTTTCTTTTCCTAGTTCATTTAAATTTGGATTAGAGTCTGAATCCTCGTAGAACCCAAAACAAAAGCAATTCCATAGAAATGAGTTTATATTATTGTTTACCACTCTAATTAGCAATACTTTTCTTATGATGTCATCTAGGGTTGAACCGGAAATTCAAGCAAGTGTGGGCTAGAGCGGCCTAAGGTGTGGAATGAATCGTATAAAAAAATCAATACAAAAAAATATGAAAAAAAAGGGGTGGGTTGGAGCCCACTCATGTCCCTACGTGGTGCCGCCATTGGCAGTATAGTATAGTATCTGATGTCGATCAAGAGTCCAATGCCAATGTACTCTGAAGAACAAAAGTTGGAAGACTAGTCGAGGACCTCAAGCTTGGATATATTGTTATGCTAGAGGTGAATATTAGCTTGATTGTTGTTTTAATTTTTATAATTGTTCTGTGATGCATATGTAAATATGTTGTAATAATGCCATGGATTTGTTATGTTCCTAGTTATGGTCTATGTAAGTATGGTTAAAGTACTGTAATTTTATGCTAATAGTTGATATGACTATGCATCTATACATCTTTCCCTACAAATGCGAAGAAAGAAAATAATATTCGTTTGCAGGAAAACATATTAGTCACAAATGCAAAAGACCATAGTTGTCGAAGTCTTTCTTCTCTCAACAAAGAAGGGTCCTATCTAGACTAAGAAAACTTGGTGTACCTCTAAGGAAGCATTTAAATTAAAACTATGGATCATTTAAATGTCTGTCTCAATCCGCCATAGGCGAATGTCAATTACCCCTTAGATGTTGCCGGGGTTTCCTAAACATTTTTAGAGGTGTTAACTATGTCCAAAATTGACCTGGTTTGAACGGGACTGAACGGAGTCAGTTTAGCCCGTTAGAATTTACAAGTCGGATCGGTTCTGGCCGAGTTCAACACCAAAAATCCAAATCCAGTCAACCCAGAACCTACTATGAACCAGTTGGGTTTGACTGGACTGAGTCTAGTTCAAGTGCGGACCGGGTCTGGTCAACTCTGGTTCGATTTTAAAAAAAAAAAATTAAAAAATTGTTGGACTTTGAACTTTAGGTTTTGGACTCGATTATATATAAAAGAAAAAAGAAATATTATCTGTGTTTCCTCCATTACTAATGCCTAATTTTATTTTCCTCCATTATTAATTTTATTACTACTGCTTCCATTTCTTAAGAGCTATTCAATAATAATGGATGGAGGTAAATACAAACAAGTGAGATGGATAGAACAAACCATGCACGAGTTTTCAAGAATTTGATCTCCATATTTTTCTACAAAGAGTCCATGGAAATTTGATAAAATCGTAAACAAATTGCAGCTCTCTTCAATTTGTCAGATCGGCCTAAGTCCCACCAACATCAATTCCGAACATTCGATTGGGAAGAGTGCATTTAAATCCTCCTTAGATGTTACGAAAATGCAATTAAAAACTCCCTGATTTGAAAAACCCAATATGTTTCAGTTACGCTCAATTCAGTCCCCCGCCGTTAACAACCGTTAAAAATCGTCTAAAAAGACGATTTTATCTCTCCCATACCTCCCCTCTCTCTCCGAGTGGTGGGGGCGGGTGGCAGGGCCTGGCCAGGGGGGAGGGAGGGGAAGGAGAAGGTGGGGGGACGGTCGGGGGGCGGGGCTGGCGGAGGGAGGAAGGGGGGGGGGGGGGGGGGGGGGGGTACTTCGGGGGGCGGGGTTGGCCGGCAGAGAGAGGAGGGGGGGCTAGCTGGGGAGGGGGGGGGGGGGGGGGGGGGGGGGGGGGGGAGGGACGGTCGGGGGATGGGGGCTGGCCAGCGGAGGGGCTGGACGAGGAGGGAGGGGGGGGGGGGGAGGAGGGGGGTAGGGAAGGGGTAGTTTAGGTAATTTTTTTTTTTTTAAAGTATTAACATCCATTTTTAACGGCTAATAGACAGTAGGGACTTTTTTGCTCATGCGGACAATCTAAGGTGGGCCAAATGCGTAAGTTTACTAACAGATCTTATTTTGCGAGAGTGAGACAAATCTAAGAAGAGTTTTAAATGCACTTTACACCCGGTTGGCAACCAAGACCACTGGACGAGGCAAGTGCTTCCGAACTTACATGTTAATATCAACGCGTCAATCTATCTTCCAATTGGACATTTTCTTCCAACATTGACCCATTTGTATATGGTATCAGAGTCAAGAGTCTATGATCTTCTCTGCCAATCACTCTTCAGCCATATTTTGTTCTTAGAATCAGTATAAAAAATTGTTCATTTTTTGTGTTTGGATGTCAAAGAAAATGAACAAAAAAGAAAAAAAAAAATATTCTCAAACGAAGTAAATAGCAAAAAAAAAAAAAAAAATGTTTACTCTTCCCATCCAGAATTTACTTTCGGCCAATTTTTTTGCATTTATCACAAAAAAAAAATTAGGACTAATTTTTTCCAAACACTATTCTACTATATTTCTGTCATTTCCAAACATTAGAAAGAAAAATGGAAAAAAATTGTAATTTCAAAAAAAATGAGAGAGAAGAATGATTTTTTTCCTTCCACACATGATACATTACTAGACAGTTTGATAAACGCATAACTGGATGGTAAATGTTGAAAAAAAAAAATTTGATTCCTGTAAACAAAGTAAAA
>JANAVB010040995.1:40000-44558 GCA_029216955.1 Iris pallida | reverse complement strand
AACCACTTTTCTAAAATAAGGGTAATTTTAAACTTTTGTAAAAGTTTATTATTAATAATAGGATTTACGATTTATGGGGTATTTTTAATTAATTTAATACTATTTAAAATTGGTAAATTATAATTTGATGTGTTAGCTAGTGAACCCTAAAACTGTTGAGCCTAGACTAACCATGACCATGGGAACCTAACCATGTAATTAGAATGACTTTTACAACTTTTTAGGCTAAGGGTCTTTGGTCGTTTTGTGACTTGAATTATTTAGGATTTTGATTAATTAGTGAATTTTAGATTGTTTTAATAATTTTAAATTGATGTACTATGATCTAGGTTATTTTTATTTCAATATTTTAGAAATTTTAATATTTTAATATTGATTTTACGAGATTTGTTTAGTCGGGTTTGAGTTTCGTTTCGTTCTGACTTGTGTTAGTGATCCGGGTAGCTTATACTCTAGAAGTAACCCCAAGATTAGTTATCATGGCCCACAAACCTACTAATTAAGTTAGTAATTTTGACTAATCCCACTTGTTAGATTGGTTAAGTTAGAGGCTTAAATTAACCTTTTGATCCCAAACTTGAACCTACTGAAAATTAACCAAGAGGACTAGTTGAGGACATATTGGGCTTTCCCCCAAGGCCCAAATAGGATATAATGGAAAACCACTATAGGTAGGTTAACCTCCTTCCTTTCATTTTATTCCGTCTTATCTCTTTTCCTTTACAAAGTGTTCTTCCCCCAAATTAGAGAGCTTCCCTCTTTGATTTGATCTCCAAATCCTTACATCCCTCCACCAAAATTTCTATCCAACCTTCTCATACTACCACAGGGAGAGTGCTAGCAAATATTTGGAGCAATGTGCAAGGAGGAGTCTTTGGAGATCTTCATGCGGAGCCGTGTCCTTGGGTATCATTGGGATTCCACTCCCAATAGAGGTAAAACCAACCCTCTAAATTGATTTCCTATACTATTAGTTAGTTTTTGAATCCATAGGATTCACCCCCATGCATGTACCCCATTTAGATTCAAATTTGAGGCCATTTGGAGCGCTCTTGAGGATTTTAGATATGTTCTTGTGGTCCTACTTGATAGATCCCAAAATTAGGACACCCTATGTGTATGTATGATGATAATAGTTTAAATAAATATTTAAATTTAGTTTTAGAATAGTTAGAGAGTGGATTGATCTTAGTTAATTAGGATGGTTAGAATGTTTCATTTGGATACCTATGTTGGTTCCAAGTATCTTGCCTACATGTGTTTCTTTTGTCCAAAATAACTCAAATTCGTCATAATATTCATCCACGTTTTTATAACCAAAGCAACTTAGAAATGTCATAACTTTAGCTTAGAACTCCGATTAATCTTCCTTTTTTTAAAGAACCGTATCGAAGTTAGATTTCAAAAATATATTTTAATAAGCCAATATCATTCTAGAACTTTCTGTAAAACTATTTGAGTGTCAGCTGTCCGAAAGACAACGCATTTCGGTGTTTTTTGCGATTCCGGGAGCTTCCGGACACGAAATGTGATCCGTTTGAAGTTTCGAAAAGCTAACATGAAAGAATACGACATACTTTAATCATAGAATTTAGTGAAGGCCCAATTGGTGCAGTATTGGTTTTAAGTAGAAGAGTAACTATACGACATAGGCATTTGTGTAACCTATGAGCCTATGTAGTATGGATATTAAATGAATGTAGAGTATGTAATGCATGATTGTCAGATAAATGAAATGATATATATATATATATGATATGATCCTCTTTACATTAACGTATATATGGTTGAATGCAGAATGTAGGAATCAATCAATGTAATGTATGTAAGCAATGCATGAATGAAAGAATGATATACAATGTATGCATGAAAGTATATAATGAATGCTAGCTATGAATGCAAGGTATACATGTAATGATAGATATGAATGCATAATGTATACATAATGTAATACAATATATAATGATAGCATGTATGGTAATTAGAATATATGATGCAAGCATATATATTACCACTGTTTTTCCTTTTCCTTATATTTTTTCCTTCCTTCCCTTTCCATTTCAGTTTTCCCCCCTTTTTTAAGTAATGTAATTATGCATGAATATAATGTTATATAATATATAAAATGTATATAATGTTAGATGCATGTAAGTATGTAATATGCATGAATGACATGTATGTAATAAAAATAAGTATATGCATGCAACTTAATGATATGTGAATGAATATAATGCATGAACTGAAGTATGCATGTATATAAAAATATGAATGAATGAATATATATTTATATGTGTTAAGGTAATGTAATGTATGTATTAACATATATTTTGAGTTAATATATGAGTTTGTATGCATATATTATATGTATGCATGTATGCAGGAATGAATGTAATATAATATAGAGTATGCATATATGAATATAATGTACGCAAGTATATAATGTATTCAAATATGTATGTAATGCATCTATGTATGTATGTATAGGTGCATGAATGAATGCAAGTATGCATATATGATATATATGTAGGCATGTATGCAATGTATGTATGTATACATTATCTATGTATGCATGTAAGCAATGTAAGTATGTATGTACGCATTTATATAAATTGAGTTAACTATAACCTTTTATACACATGCATTCATACACCCTTTGACACCATGTATCCCATGTCATATACACCTACCTATCACTAAATCTAAGAACATTAACACATATCTTTCACACACATGCCAAACACATACACACACACACACTCACTTACTATTTTACCTCTCCTTCTCGCTCTCTTCTCGCTCTCTCTCTCTCTCTCCTCTCTCTCTCTCTCTCTCTCTCTCTATATATATATATATATATGTTTATATATATATATATATATCTATATATATATATATATATATGTGTATATATTATAATGTGTGTGTGTGTGTGTGTGTGTGTATGTACCTATATATAGCTTTCCTATATATATCTATGTATATAAATATGTGAATGTGAATAATATATATACATTATATGACTAAGTTTGTGTGCCTTGTTAGCTTGTGGTTTAGTTTTGTGCTTGGTTTAGCAAGTGACTTAGGCTATAAGTTAGTAGCTATCTTGGATACTTGATTTGCATAGACTTAGTTTGTTTAGACCTAGGATTGACTGACCTAGACTATTTGACCATTGTTGACCCAACCCTAGCTAGTTTGACCACAGTTGACTAGAGCTGACCTAGTTTGACTTTATAGTTGACCAGAGTTGACCAAGAGTTGACTTTGACCTAGATAGACTTAGACTCATGTAGATTGTATTATAATTTTAATTACGATTTAAATTGAACTCTTATAAACTGTGTTGCTCTAACTATGACTCTGACTCCAGTTGGCCATTTTTTTCATATCAGTTGTTCACGGTATCAGGCGAGTACATTCTCTGACCGTTTCATACTTGCTAGAACTTATATTCTTGCTCTAGATTACTTTACTTGATGCTGTCACGATGGTAACACGAATTAGTACTATATGATCTTTTCATGCGATGTTATCTCCCTCGGGAGCATCGATACATCATGTCATGTGTGTTTCACTTTCATCATGTATTCCCGTGCTTTCACCATTCATGTGCACTCTCGTGATTCATGTACTCTCATGTTCACGGAGCCCCCATATTTACATTCATGTGCACCCATTTATGGGCCTTCATGTGATATCATGTACAATAACATAACTTGTCTGGATCATTGTGTATTGGTTGGAGGTACGGGAGAGTATAAATGGTCATGTAAACAATTTCAAAGTAGTGTATTCATGTACAAACTTCATGTTTATTATCAAGTCATTCATATGTCTATCTTGTACTCTACATCACTAGCCACTGTTAGCTCTTTACTTATAGTAGATATTTCTTTATAGTTATCTCTTTTACTTTATATATTTTCCAGCATTTATGTATCTTACTCTATAGCATATTTACATATCCTATCATATTATGAACTGCGTGAGATGTATTGTGCTCGGTCCTGTCCTGACTGGACCTGATAAAATATTACAAGTAACCTTGAGATTCATATCTAGCCAAGAGGACCAGTAGAGCTTGGAGTAGATTACTAGTCTATGGTTTAGTTTCTCTTTTAGAACTTGTTTTGTAATAAGTGGTGTCTTGAGATTGTTGAGATATTGTTATTTTGGGAGTTTATTTAAGTTGTTGTTGTTTTGAGTTTTATATAGTTGTTAGACTCATGTGTTATCTTATCGTGCTTAGATTATGATTGAGTATTATCGTATCTTATACTTGTCCTCCATTCGGGGTTGAGGTTGTGACAGGTACATTATATAATTGCGTGAGTTGTTGATTAGATAATGACCTAGAACAACGTTCTACCGCCGACACTGCGGCGTAGGCTGGATGTACCCACTTCTCGTGCCCCTACACTGGGTGCGGGTCGTGACACTACATGTGACTCACAACACGTGGTAAAGCAAGTGTCAAGGCCGTATGAGATATATCAATACCTCACCAACAATGGGTGGTCACTAGACTAAGTCAATGCAAGATAAAAAAGCAAGAAAA
>JANAVB010040995.1:0-35000 GCA_029216955.1 Iris pallida | reverse complement strand
GACATATCATGGCATGTGGGAAAAAATAATTAAAGCTAAGTACATTTCATAGAAAAATAATTGAACATGTTCTAGTATCAGTCTATATAGGGTGTACAATCATTCTCTAACTATGCAAGATCATCTTATCAAGTTAAGAAATCATTATAGTCGAAGAAAATATCAAAAGCGGACAAAAACGGGCAAAAACGAGCAAAAATAGACTAAAACGGCATACCGACGGTATATCGGCCTAAAGAAAGAAAGTTTCTGGTGCAAAAATCGACATACTAGCGGTATACACCGGCATACCGGCGGTATACTGGTTTTTCAAACAACAACAAAATTCAGATTTTTGCCAAAACTTGTTTCGGCCATAAAAACTTCAATTTACATCGAAATTCGGACTTTCAAAAGTCAAAATTGTATAGAATTGAATTCCCTACAAAATAGAACTATTAGATTTCACAAATTCAAAGATTTGATAGATCAATATCTCAAAATACTCCAAAACAGAGGTTCTCGAAACACCGAAACGAGTCCCGATTGCCACCAAACTCAAAATACATGTATACTGCTAGGTAAGGACCTCATATATTTATATGTAATCAAGATCCATGATGGTAACTCTAGTATCACTCTTGATACCAAGTTTTCTACTAAGTCACTATTGGGTTTTAACAGAAAATTAAATCTTGCTTAAACAAATTTTTGGAAACATGCATATATACGAGAATCATCAGGAAAACATATTTAACAAAATGAGTTTAGGAAAATTCTAAGAATTTAATACCAAGGAAAACAAAAATAACAATAGATTACTATTGTTCAAGAATTTGGCAAGATGTACTTACCTAGGTTAAGCTCCAAGCCTAATCTTCTACTCCACCACCAAGTGGGTACGAAACCACACTCTAGGCCTCAAGGCCAAGCTCTTAGCAAGCTCCAAGGGAAGAGAAGGGAAGAAGAAATGAAGAGAGAGTGAAGAGAATGAAAAAAGAGAGAAGAGAGAAAATGAAATGGTATATATAGAAGGGAAAATTAATCTTCGTTGGATCATGATCCATGTCAAAGTCTAGGTCAATCATGGCCATTCAAATAAAACCAATTATCCATTGGATAATAAGGTGCATCTATACTATTCATGAAAATATCTAAACACTATTCACGAAAATATCTAAATACTATTCATGAAAATATCCAAAATACTATTCATGTAAATATCTGAAATCAAAAATATCTAAAGTGTAAAAAATCTGTCCGGGCGGTATGCCATCGGTATACACCGGTATACCGGCGGTATGCTGATCAAGGAGAAAACCTATAGTTTTGGGAAAATTTAAAGCATTTCGGAAACCAAGAAAATACGAAATACGATACAAAATACGTATCCGTATATAAATACCGATACTGTGAGACGAGTCTTACAACTCTCCCCTCCTTAAAAAAATTTCGTCCTCGAAATTTACTAAAGGTAATCAAAAGTAAACAAGAAATTCAAGAAAATATGCTATCAGGATCAAGATGAAAAACTCATAAAGCATAAAATCCAACTAGAGTAATGTACACGAAATGTAAAAGCAATTTAAACATACGTAAACAACAACATCATGTATTCCTACAATCACACAAAAAGATAGAACATAGATATACGAAATAAGTATACCTTACGAGTCAAACAGATACGGGTAACGAGCTCGGATATCATCCTCGCGCTCCCAAGTCGACTCGCCCGGTGAGTGATGATCCCAAGAAACACGAACTAATCGGATAGTCGGATTCTTTAGAATCTTCTCCCTCCGATCCAAAATGGATATGGGCCTCTCCTCATACGATAGGTCGGTACCAACGACCAGCTCGGAATGATCTAGGATATGGCTCAGATCCGGAACATACCGACGTAGCTGAGATACGTGAAATATGTTATGTACCTCGCATAACGACGGTGGAAGAGTAAGGCGATAAGATACATCCCCTACTCGTTCGAGAATATCGAATGACCCAATAAATCTAGGACTAAGCTTTCTCCGTACGCCAAACCTGATGACACCATGGGTAGGCAAATTTCAAAGAAATACGTGGTCGCCGACAGAGAACTTAAGATGGCGTCGATGTTGATCTACCCAATGACGCTGTCGATCCTGAGCTACTCTGAGATGCTCTCTGACCTGCCTGACTACTCCAACTGACTGAGCAATCATCTCTGGACCAAGCATCTGCCTCTCTCCAATGTCATCCCAAGCTAGGGGTGACCTACATCTCCTACCATACAAATCCTCGAAAGGAGCCATCTGAATGCTCGTCTGGAAGCTATTTTTGTAAGAGAACTCCACCAAATACAAGTGATCCTCCCAAGAACCACTGAAGTCAAGAATGCATGATCGAAACATATCCTCCAAGGTCTGAATCGTATGCTCCGACTGACCATCTGTCTGAGGATGATACACTAAACTGAAACTCAAACGGGTACCCAGACTCTGCTGAAGACTCTGCCAGAAATGAGAAGTGAATCTGGAATCCCGATCTGAGACTATGCTAACTGGCACCCCATACAATCTGACAATCTGTCTCATGTACAAGTCGTCCAACTACTCTGTAGACTGACCAACTCTGAAAGGTAGAAAGTGGCAACCTTTGTGAGTCGATCCACTATAACCCAAATGGCATCTCTACCAGTCGAGTTTCTAGGAAGACCAGTCACGAAGTCTATAGTAAAATGATCCCACTTCCACTCCGGAATCGATAAAGACTGAAGAAGTTCGGTCGGTCTCTAGTGCTCAGCCTTGACCTGCTGGCAAACTAAGCATCGATAGACAAACCGAGCTATCTTCCTTTTCTTACCATTCCACCAGAAATACTGACGAATATCTCGGTACATCGTCGTCCCTCCAGGATGATCAGAATACTAAGAACTGTGGACCTCCGACATAATCTCCTGTCGAATATCTCCACTCGGCACACAAAGATGACTCCCAAATCGGAGTGTCATATCCTCATGGATGTACAACTCTGCTCTGTGCCCTGTTACCCACTCTGTTCTGAGCTGCTAAAGCCTGGCATCCCCTGACTGAGCTGCTTCGATCCTATCCACAATGGTAGACTGAACCTGCAAGCCTGCCATCATAGCTGCCTCACCAGGTAGCACTACCTCAATGCCCATCTCCTGAAGATCCTCCTGAAGGTGACGCTGCTCTGTCAAGAAATAGACTCCGGGTCTCCTGTTCAAAGCGTCTGCAATGACGTTTGCCTTCCCGGGATGATACTGAAGATCAATCTCATAATCCTTCAGTAACTCAAGCCACCTCCTCTGCCGCATGTTCAGATCCCTCAGGGTGAACACATACCTCAAGCTCTTATGGTCAGTAAAAATCTTCACTCGATCACCATACAGATAATGCCTCTAGAGCTTGAGGGCAAACACAACTGCGGCCAACTCATGATCGTGCGTCGAATAGATCTTCTCATGGTCCCGAAGCTGCCGAGACGCATAAGCTATCACTCGACCGTGCTACATAAGGACACAACCAACTCCCCGGCCTGACGTATCATAATACACCGTGAACCCACATGGTCCGACAGGTAATGTCAGAATAGGAGCTGAAATCAAACTCTGCTTAAGTTTCTCAAAAGAAACCTGACAAGCATCTGACCACTCAAAGCACACATCCTTACATGTCAGCCATGTCAAGGGTGCGAAGATCCTAGCAAAGTCTGCCACAAACCGTCTGTAGTAGCCTACTAATCCCAGAAAGTTGCGTACATCTGAAGCTGTACGAGGTACTGGCCAACCCTCGATAGCCTCAACCTTCTTGGGGTCCACCTCAACACTACCTCCGACAATAATGTGACCCAAGAAAGAGACTAGATTGAGCCAAAAATTGTACTTGCTAAACTTTACGTAAAGCTGATGGTCCCGACGAATCTGAAGAACAACGCGAAGATGCTGCTCATGCTCTGCCTCAGTCCGACTATAGACCAAGATATCATCAATAAATACTATCACGAACTGGTCTAAGTAGGGCATGAATATGAGATTCATGAGATCCATGATGATCGTTGGCGCATTGGTCACTCCGAAAGGCATAACAAGGAACTCCCAATGGCCATATCGAGATCTAAATGCCGTCTTGGGTATATCCTCCTCTCTGACCCTAATCTGATGGTACCTAGACCGCAAATCGATCTACGAAAACACAGCCTCTCTACTAAGCTGGTCGAACAAGTCATATATCCTGGGCAAGGGATACTTGTTCTTTACGGTCACTGCGTTAAGCTAACGGTAGTCAATGACAATACACGATGAACCATTCTCTTCTTCACAAGAAGGGCTGGAGCTCCCCAAGACGATCTACTAGGACGAATGAATCCCTTGGTCCTAAGCTCCTCAATGGACTGATACAACACTAACAACACTGAAGGAATCATCCTGTAGACTCTCGCTGATACTGGCTCTGCTCCAGGAACCAAATCAATATAATACTCAATCTTCCGAACTGGAGGCATACCCGAAAGCTCCTCGGGAAACACATCGGAAAACTCACAAACTGTCACGACCCGCACCCTAGAGTAAGGGTACGAGAACGTAACAACGCCCATCCTAGGCCACAATGTCGGCGGTAGAACGTTGTCCTAGGTCTCATGCATCTAACAGTATAAGGCTAAGCAGTTTATACTCCCCGAATGGGGGTGAAATAGCAGAATGTAAACTCAATCACATCTAATGGTAGAGCATAATGGAAGATAGATAAAAAATGAAATCCAAAAGAGATACAACAGATAGAAGTCTAAGTGTCTAAGATACACAAACCCAGAAATACATCTCAAAGCTCAAATACAAAAATCTATAAATACAACTCAAGACAACTGAAAATAAACTGAGCAAATCCTAGCTACCTATACAACCTCTACTGTGTCTCCTCTAGGCTAGCAGGCAACCTCCATGCTATCTGTAAAATTTATCAACAGGCCAGTCAGGACAGGAGCGAGCACATTACATCTCAACAGTTCATAGCAGGTTAGAAAATATAATCATGCAGTAAAGTAAGATACAGGTACTGAAAGAAATGTTGTATGTAAACAGAGAGAGAGCTGTAATAGAAATATCTACTATAAATAGAGACTAACAGTGGCTAGTGAGTCAGAGTACAATATAGACATGTAAATGGCATAGGAGATTCTGATAAGACACTATGGAAGAGATTCTGATAAGATACTACTTGGGTATTATTCACATGTCTACTTCTACTCTCCCGTACCCCCAATCAATAAACAAGGATCCAACCAGGTTTTGTTATGATTCCATGCAAAGGCCCCCGAAGGGTGATACATGGATGCCCATAAATGGGTGATTCTAGGAGATTCTAGGATACCCAATAAATGGAATAAGAGATTCTAGGAGACTCTGCGATCATAAGAGTATATGTCGCAAGTGATCAAAGAACCAGTGAAGCATAGTGATACGCCATGTAAGTGAAACACATAGAACATGTAGTACCCGATGCTCCCTAAGGATAATATCTCAAGAAGGGATCCATATAGTACCAATCCGTGTGACCAACGTGACAGTACAAGTAAAGTAATTTAATACAGAAAATAATTCTAAGCAGGATATGAAATGATCAGAGAATGTACTCGCCTGATAACCTGAACAGCTGATAAGTATAGGGGGTCCAACTGAAGCCACAGAGTCCTATTTAAAGCAACACATGTTACAAGGTATTCAAGTTGTAATAAATGAATCTCTACAAGCAATCTATATTATCCTAGGTTCTTCTAAGTCAAAACAACTCTAGGTCGACTCCGACCAATAATCTAGTCAAACTAGGTCAAGTGTTGACTTACAGTTGACTTTGGGTCAACTGGTCAACTCTGGTCAAACAGATTCAGTTATAGTCTAATTATTAAAGATATAAAGTGTACTTTGTTATTGGTACGTCGAAACTTACGACACGCAAATCGAGATGAGATGATCAACGGTAAAGTTAATAATCTTATTATAGTAATCCACGTGTCCATCTTGTCAATTTCAGCGATGTAAGATCACTGAAATTGACTGAGCTCAGTTTCGTTGTACTAATACCGAAATACGAACATTATAAGAATTAATTATTAATAAATTATAAAAAGGTTAAACTCAGAGAAATTATCAACAAACATTGTCGGACGATGAAATAAACATCGCCAACGTGTCCAAAATGGTCAAATTAGATAGGATAGCCTACCCATCGGTCCAATTTGGACACAAAGGCAAAAAGGTAATTTCGGGTCAAAACGGTGTCCGTGTCGGAGCCATTTTGCACCGAAAAATATGCAAGAAAACAAGTCTATAAAATATAACAAATTATATGTCCACGAAATTAGAATGACGATACGAACCCAACGGTATCTCCAGATTTGGATTCCGTTGACCCGATCTCAATTTGGCCCGTTGACCAGAACTTGGAATTCCGGTTTGCACGAAAATGCGAGCCGGAGCCAATGTTCTCAAAACTTAGCAAACTATATGTCAACGAGTCTAGAATGACGATACGAACTCAACGGTATATCCGGAATTGGATTCCGATGAGCCGATCTCAAAATGACCTGTTGATCCGGATATTGGTATCCGACTTGCACCGAAATGCGTACCGGATCCAATGTCCACCAAAACCTAGCAAATTATATGGCAACGAGTCCAGAATGACGATACGAACTCAACGGTATATCCAGAATTAGATTCCGATGAGCCGGCGTCAGAAAGTCCCGTTGATCCAGAATGTAGGACCCACTTTGTACCGAAAAACGTGCCAGGGCCCACGTTCTCCAAATCTAACAAATTTTATATGAAAATATGCCAGAACGATGCCACAAGTCTAATGGTGGTGTCAGAAATGAAATCTGGAATCCCGTGTTCAAAAATGGAATTTTACAAGTTAGAAATTACGAATTCGGACGGCCAACTTTGGCGTCGAATTCAACAAATCAAACAAGCTCACAATAAAACGAAACTGGAGGGGTAGTAAGTGGGTTATACCAGCTTCGCACAGGAACTGGTAGCATGCCAAGAGGAGCTGCGGTGTAGGAGATACAAGCTGACGAAGTTGGCCCCGCAAAACTGTCCAAATTTAATACAATTTAAACGGTCAACTTGGTGGCCGGTTTTGATGTATCAAATGATAAAACAACGGATAAAAATTGACAGGAGTGAAGGTGGATATACCGAGATTGTGATGGAGCGAAGAAATCGCCGATCCAACGGTCGGATTTTCGGGAAAACGCACGCGAAGTCGCTGCGATGGAGCGCCAAAATGAACTTGATTCCGTGCGCGTCACGACGGGACTTCGTGCAAAATGCACGAATCGCCTCGACGGCGCGTCCCGGAGGACGGTGGCCGTCAGGGGACTGTGCGTCAGAGTTCGTCGAAGGGGGGAGGGTGCCCACGGCAGCGCGTGGCCGGCCACGGCGGTGTTGTACCACCCGTGCGCGCGTAAAAGGGGTGCGCGGCTGTGTTTGCGGCCTTAACTGCTGTCCACCGCCCGTGCGGGGCTGCACAACGGAGGTGCGACGAGGGGCGGCGGCTCACACGGCGAACATGGCGGACATGGTGGTGGTATCGGTGGAGGTGGAGGAATAGATGGGTGAAGGTGTTGATAGATGTGGTGGTGATGGTGATGGTTGGATGGATGAGAGGAGGAAGTAAGAGAAGGGTTGATGAGTGGTGGTCGATGGCGACGGAGGCCGGCCAGGGGGCTGATGGTCGGGCCAGGAAGGAGAGGGAGGTCGGGCCATGGGAGGAGGAGTTGGGTTCGGCCAACTGCTGTTGGTGGTATAGGGAGTGTTGTGGGAATAGTTTTGTTTGTGTAGGAAATAATTGTTTAGAGAGAGAGAGAAAGAGTAATAATAAATGTGAGAGGGAAAGAGAGAAAAAGGTGGTCCTCTCAAAATTAGGGCCGACCACATGGCTGTGAGTGAATGTGTGGGAAATAGGTGGTGAGGATTAAATGAGGGAAATCAATGGCTAGGAATTAATTGGCTAAAAATTGGGTCATTCCAATGGATTAAAATCAATAGAAATTTTTATTAAATATAGAAAAATAGGTAGAAGAGTGCTTGATATTTTTGGGCAAAAAAATATGAGGGTGTTATGATGGAGAGTAACATGGAGCTGGGTTGGACTCGGTGGAGCCGGATTGGGTCAGAATCAGACATTATGCAATAATCGAACTAAAATTAGGCGTTGATGATCATGAGTAAATAAGTAGCACATGGAGATTCCAATAAATAGGACACAAGTAGCAGGCGGGTAGTAGGCTCAATGTGGGCCATGTCCATAATTGGGGCTGACAGGTTTTGGTCGACAGGGTACCCACAAATCAAGTTGGAAGATAAATGTGACACCGTGGGGTGAAATAAAATTGGATCACGTGTCGGAAAAGTTGTGTGAAGCAAATGGAGCACAAAATGACGTGTCTGAGTGGGACACGAAGGTCATGGGTGACGAGCGTCTCAAGTAGATCATGCATGAGAAGTTGGTTTCAAGAAACTGACTGGTCTTGCGCTCCTAAATTAAAAGTCACGGTAACGTGCTAATAATGATCAAGAAAAAGAGTGGGAAAATTAATTAATAATCAAATGGTCTAATTCGACCCGAAGTTCTGCGAAGCAAAAAGAGCACAAGGGAACAAGTTTGAGTGGGACACTATATACCGTCATGAAGGTAATCCTGTCCACTCCAAAACTCGTGAAGAAGATTTCCAGAGTTGAACATCCCTGACACTCCAAATATCAAAGGCATGGAAAAGCACACTTAAGGAAAAATAACAGAATAAATTATTTATTGAAACCAATCAAGCAAAAAATTAAATAAAATAATAATAAAAAAATTAACTTGAAATTCAGGGTGCTCACATCCTACCCACCTTATAAAAATTTCGTCCTCGAAATAAAAATGTTCATACTCCTTCTAGGTAAAACCCCCACAATCAAGTCCCAGAACTTAAACAAATCATACCATCAAAAAGGACAACGTATAGGGTCATGGCATACGGTGGTAGTGAAAGTCTTATCTAGGTATACTAGTCATGCTAACCCAAACGGTCATAGGGTATCAAAACACACAAGCAATCTAAGGTGCTAAACGAGAAAAGATACAGAAACAACAATCATCAAAACTGTAAGGCGGTCTACCATCCTATATGAAAACTGGTACTTATCAAAAAATAAAATAAAGGAAGGTAACTACCAATCATCTAAAAGGGGTACTATACCAAGAAAATCAAAATCACAAGTTTAATTAACGAAAGTCGATTACATTGAAATCCAATCACAATATATAATATAGAGAGCGTTAGAGAGAAAAAGCTAGCATTATGTGTATGGGGACATGTTCATATGGTTAGATAGTAGGCATATGTGTAGGTAAAATATACATGAAATTGTATATGAGAAATTGGGCTTCAAAACAACGGCTATCAAGTTACACTAATCATGGCATATTGGTTAAACAATCTACAATACGCAACTTATTTACTCATAACATGCATGGCTAACCATGTACATATATATATATATATATAAAGAGGTAGAGATTTAGTTTTGTATCTATATATATTATAACATGTACGTATAAACTCTATATATATCTATATAGATACATGATCATAACATAGAGAGGAAAGGTTAGGTTTACATGGCAGCGTATACTAAGTTAGGGTGGGTGTGTGTCCTTGTACAGGGTTATAGCTTAGTATTGAAAGGTTAAACCCAGTTTTAGTTCAGCATTTACATACAAAATCTGAAAATAAGCTAACATTTAAACCAGTACAATATTAACATAATGTAATTTCAAAATTTAGGAGTTTGAAACATCACAACCAATCTCAACGCTCCCAATACATCCTAACATGATAGAAATGAAACCCTAACATACTATCCATATATTTATCTACGCATACAGTTCAATATTACATGTCAAATCTAAAATTCAACTAAAAATTTGAAATCAATGAAAAAATGTTAACATGTATTCGATTTTCAGGATTTTAGAGAATTTGAACATCAAAACCAACTCAATGTTTATCACAACCTAACATGTAAGAATATGAAGCCTAATATTATATCCCTACATACAACAATGTACACAGCTCTAAATATTACATAAAAATAAAACAACAAATTGAACTAACATTTGGAACCCGTATTAAGGGTTAATATGCACACAGTCTCAGATTTGACAAATTCAACACAAAATTCAACCAAATTTTTTTTTTTGAATCGAAACCCTACGTTAACATACATGTGCAGTGATATAAATAAAACTATTATCATGAAATTTTATATTTAAATTACGAGTTAAGCTAGAAAAAGCAGAGAATCGGAAATATTGGGGTTTTAAAAATTTAAACATTAACGACATATTAATATGTATTCAGATAGGTGGAAATCAAGTGTAGCATACATACGTATCAGGCAAAATGTCTGTGTCCACTATATCTATATTCTCATGTCCCAATAAAATCAAATTCTATATCAAGACCAACATTTAGATTCCTACCAATATTGCAATATAGGTGATTGATGTAACCAAGACAGTTTAATTATTATTATTATTATTTAATACTAGAATAATAGCAAGGAGAAAATAATAATGAAATCTGTTCTGCTTATCTGTTTAAAGAAGGAACCATTTTGAAATCCAGAGTTAAAATATCAAATCCAAGATAAAGTCTAGCAAAACCATCGATTCATTGTATTAAGAAGAAATTCATGGTAAGAAGTTACACAAGGTTTATAAAAATATCTAAACCTACTCCTAAGTTAAACAATGAGAAGCGAAACAAAACAAAACAACAATAATTCTTTTTTTTTGAATGACTGAAACAAAAGTAGAGAAAATATGTTCGAAAACATTTAAGGTACAATCTGATAATTATATGCGTCTACCCAAAATCATGGTACTCTAAACCCTCGTCATACTAGTAAGCAAGGCTACGATGATCACAGAGTCCTTGACTTATGCACATACCTCTAGAATCATGGTATTTAACATTTTCGCGATACCGCTAGCTTGGCTGCGAAAACCTTAAATTCCCACACCCGAGAAATATATTCAAAGTCAAACTATATGTCCTCACCATGCTGGCTAATGTGACTATAAAAGACTAGATTTCCATAACTTAGATGACCTAGCCCATATAATTTCATCTTGCCAAAAATTAAATTAAATCAACAACGAATACAAAAAAAAATCAAATTTATCAACGAACATCAAAATTCAAAAATGAACAAAATCCTTCAAATCATATAACTACAAACTCGGATGCTATAACTAACATCAAGATTCAAAATTCCACAATCTTCATCAAAATCAATAAATACAAACTCAAATTCAATAATAAAACATCAAAATCAAATTCAACAACAGAAAGTAAAGATAAATCAAATTAAGAAAAAAGAGTTTTCAAATCGGAGTTAAACAAGATTCTCAAGGGTCGTCCCAGGAATCTCTCAAGGGATCCTAATTGTGATTGAGTACCTTCAAAATATATACTAATCCTATTGCAGGGTGTAGTAGTACTCTAGTTCGAATACCATTATACAAACTCGACCTGCATGGGCCACCACTAAAAACGTGTCACGACCCGCACCCTAGAGTAAGGGCACGAGAACGTAACAACGCCCAGCCTACGCTGCAGTGTCGGCGGTAGAACGCTGTCCTAGGTCTCATGCATCTAACAGTATAAGGCTAAGCAATTTATACTCCCCGAATGGGGGTGACATAGCAGAATGTAAACTCAATCACATCTAATGGTAGAGCATAATAGAAGATAGATAAAACATGAAATCCAAAAAAGATACAGCAGATAGAAGTCTAAGTGTCTAAGATACACAAACCCAGAAATACATCTCAAAGCTCAAATACAGAAATCCATAAATACAACTCAAGACAACTGAAAATAAACTGGGCAAATCCTAGCTACCTATACAACCTCTACTGTGTCTCCTCTAGGCTAGCAGGCAACCTCCATGCTATCTGTAAAATTTTTCAACAAGTCCAGTCAGGACAGGAGCGAGCACATTACATCTCAACAGTTCATAGCAGGTTAGAAAATATAATCATGCAGTAAAGTAAGATACAGGTACTGAAAGAAATGTTGTATATAAACAGAGAGAGAGCTGTAATAGAAATATCTACTATAAATAGAGACTAACAGTGGCTAGTGAGTCAGAGTACAATATAGACATGTAAATGACATAGGAGATTCTTATAAGACACTATGGAAGAGATTCTGATAAGATACTACTTGGGTATTATTCACATGTCTACTTCTACTCCCCTGTACCCCCAATCAATACACAAGGATCCAACCAGGTTATGTTATGATTCCATGCAAAGGCCCCCGAAGGGTGATACATGGATGCCCATAAATGGGTGATTCTAGGAGATTCTAGGATACCCAGTAAATGGGATAAGAGATTCTAGGAGACTCTGCGATCATAAGAGTATATGTCGCAAGTGATCAAAGAACCAATGAAGCATAGTGATACGCCATGCAAGTAAAACGCACAGAACATGTAGTACACGATGCTCCCTAAGGATAACATCTCAAGAAGGGATCCATATAGTACCAATCCGTGTGACCAACGTGACAGTACAAGTAAAGTAATTTAATGCAGAAAATAATTCTAAGCAGGATATAAAATGATCAGAGAATGTACTCGCCTGATAACCTGAATAGCTTATAAGTATAGGGGGTCCAACTGAAGCCACAGAGTCCTATTTAAAGCAACACAGGTTACAAGGTATTCAAGTTGTAATAAATAAATCTCTACAAGCAATCTATATTATCCTAGGTTCTTCTAAGTCAAAACAACTCTAGGTCGAGTCCGACCAATAATCTAGTCAAACTAGGTCAAGTGTTGACTTATAGTTGACTTTGGGTCAACTGGTCAACTCTGGTCAAACATGGTCAATTCTAGTCTAATTATTAAAGATATAAAGTGTACTTCGTTATTGGTACGTTGAAACTTACGACACGCAAATCGTGATGAGATGATCAACGGTAAAGTTGATAATCTTATTATAGTGATCCACGTGTCCATCTTGTCAATTTCAGCGATGTGAGATCACTGGAATTGACTGAGCTCAGTTTCGTTATACTAATCCCGAAATACGAACATTATAAGAATTAATTATTAATAAATTAAAAAGGTTAAACTCAGAGAAATTATCAACAAATATTGTCGGACGATGAAATAAACATTGCCAACGTGTCCAGAATGGTCGAATTAGCTAGGATAGCCTGTCCGTCGGTCCAATTTGGACACAAGGGCAAAAAGGTAATTTCGGGTCAAAACGGTGTCCGTATCGGAGCCGTTTTGCACCAAAAAACGTGCAAGAAAACAAGTCTATAAAATATAACAAATTACATGTCTATGAAACCAGAATGACGATACGAACCCAATGGTATCTCCAGAATTGGATTCCGTTGACCCGATCTCAATTTGACCCGTTGACCAGAACTTGGAATTCCGGTTTGCACGGAAATACGTGCCGGAGCCAATGTTCTCAAAACTTAGCAAACTATATGTCAACGAGTCCAGAATGACGATACGAACTCAAAGGTATTTCTGAAATTGGATTCCGATGAGCCGATCTCAAAATGACCTGTTGAACCGGATATTGGTATCCGACTTGCACCGAAATGCGTGCCGGATGCAATGTCCACCAAAACCTAGCAAATTATATGTCAACGAGTCCAGAATGACGATATGAACTCAACGGTATATCCGTAATTGGATTTTGATGAGCCGGCATCAAAAAGTCCTATTGACCCAGAATGTGGGACCCGCTTTGTACCGAAAAACGTGCCAGGGCCCACGTTCTCCAAATCTAACAAATTTTATATGAAAATATGCCAGAACGACGCCACAAGTATAATGGTGGTGTCAGAAATGAAATCTGGAGTCCTGTGTTCAAAAATGGAATTTTATAAGTTGGAAATTACGAATTCGGACGACCAACTTTGGCATCGAATTCAACCAATCAAACAAGCTCACAATGAAACGAAACTGGAGGGGTAGTAAGAGGGTTATACCAGCTTCGCACAGGAACAGGTAGGACGCCAAGAGGAGCTGCCGTGGAGGAGATACAAGCTGACGAAGTTGGCCCCGCGAAACTGTCCAAATTTAATACAATTTAAACGGTCAACTTGGTGGCCGGTTTTGATGTATCAAACGATAAAATCAACGGACAAAAATTGACAGGAGTGAGGGTGGATATACCAAGATTGTGACGGAGCGAAGAAATCGCCGATCCGACGGTCGAATTTCTGAGAAAATGCACGTGAAGTCGCTGGGACGGAGCGCCAAAATGAACTTGATTCCGCGCGCGTCACGACGGGACTTCGTGCAAAACGCACGAATTGCCTCGACGGCGCGTCCCGGAGGACGGTGGCCGTCAGGGGACTGTGCATCGAAGTTCGTCGGAGGGATGAGGTGCCCACGGCAGCACGTGGCCGGCCACGGCGGCGCTGCACCGCCCGTGCGCGCGTGCAAGTGGCGCGCGGCTGTGCTTGCGGCCGTAGCTTTTGTCCACCGCCCGCGCGGGGCTGTGCGCGGGGCTGCACGACGAAGGTGCGGCGAGAGACGGCGGCTCGTGCTGTGAACGCGACGGACATGGTGGTGGTCTTGGTAGAGGTGGAGGAATGGATGGGTGAAGGTTTGATAGATGTGGTGGTGATGGTGATGGTTGGATGGATGAGAGGAGGAAGGAGGAGGAGGGTGGATGAGTGGTGGTCGGCGGCGGCGGAGGCCGGCCAGGGGGATGATGGTCGGGCCAGGGAGGAGAGGGAGGTCGGGCCATGGGAGGAGGAGTTGGGTTCGGCCAACTGCTGTTGGTGGTGTAGGGAGTGTTGTGGGAATAGTTTTGTTTGTGTGGGAAATAATTGTTTAGAGAGAGAGAAAGAGTAATAATAAATGTGAGAGGGAAAGAGAGAAAAAGGTGGTCCTCTCAAAATTAGGGCCGGCCACATGGCAGTGAGTAAATGTGTGGGAAATAGGTGGTGAGGATTAAATGAGGGAAATCAATGGCTAGGAATTAATTGGCTAAAAATTGGGTCATTCCAATGGATTAAAATCAATAGAAATTTCTATTAAATATTGAAAAATAGGTAGAAGAGTGCTTGATATTTTTGGGCAAGAAAATATGAGGGTGTTATGATGGAGAGTAACATGGAGCTGGACTGGACTCGGTGGAGCCGGATTGCGTCAGAATCAGACATTATGCAATAATCGAATTAAAATTAGGCGTTGATGATCATTAGTAAATAAGTAGCACATGGAGATTCCAATAAATGGGACACAAGTGGCAGGTGGGTAGTAGGCTCAATGTGGGCCATGTCCATAATTGGGGCTGACAGGTTTTGGTCGACAGGGGACCCACAAATCAAGTTGGAAGATAAATATGACACCGTGGGGTGAAATAAAATCGGGTCACGTGTCGGGAAAGTTGTGTGAGGCAAATAGAGCACAAAATGACGTGTATGAGTAGGACACGAAGGTCGTGGGTGATGAGCGTCTCGAGTAGATCATGCATGAGAAGTTGGTTTCAAGAAACTGACTGGTCTTGCGCTCCCAAATTAAAAGTCACGGTAACGTGCTAATAATGATCAAGAAAAAGAGTGGGAAAATTAATTAATAATCAAATGGTCTAATTCGACCCGAAGTTCTGCGAATCAAAAAGAGCACAAGGGAACAAGTTTGAGTGGGACACTATATACCGTCATGAAGGTAATCCTGTCCACTCCAAAACTCGTGAAGAAGATTTCCAGAGTTGAACATCCCTGACACTCCAAATATCAAAGGCATGGAAAAGCACACTTAAGGAAAAATAACAGAATAAATTATTTATTGAAACCAATCAAGCAGAAAATTAAATAAAATAATAATAAAAAAATCAACCCGAAATTCAGGGTGCTCACATCCTACCCACCTTATAAAAATTTCGTCCTCAAAATAAAAATGTTCATACTCCTTCTAGGTCAAACCCCCACAATCAAGTCCCAGAACTTAAACAAATCATACCATCAAAAAGAACAACGTATAGGGTCATGGCATACGGTGGTAGTGAAAGTCTCATCTAGGTATACTAGTCATGCTAACCCAAACGGTCATAGGGTATCAAAACACACAAGCAATCTAAGGTGCTAAACGAGAAAAGATACAAAAACAACAATCATCAAAACTGTAAGGCGGTCTACCATCCTATATGAAAACTGGTACTTATCAAAAAATAAAATAAAGGAAGGTAACTACCAATCATCTAAAAGGGGTACTATCCCAAGAAAATCAAAATCACAAGTTTAATTAACGAAAGTCGATTACATTGAAATCCAATCACAATATATAATATAGAGAGCGTTAGAGAGGAAAAATCTAGCATTATGTGTATGGGGACATGTTCATATGGTTAGATAGTAGGCATGTGTGTAGGTGAAATATACATAAAATTGTATATGAGAAATTGGGTTTCAAAACAACGGCTATCAAGTTACACTAATCATGGCATATTGGTTAAACAATCTACAATACGCAACTTATTTACTCATAACATGCATGGCTAACCATGTACATATATATATAAAGAGGTAGAGATTTAGTTATGTATCTATATATATTATAACATGTACGTATAAACTCTATATATATCTATATAGATACATGATCATAACATAGAGAGGAAAGGTTAGGTTTACAAGGCAGCGTATACTAAGTTAGGGTGGGTGTGTGTCCTTGTACAGGGTTATAGCTTAGTATTGAAAGGTTAAACCCAGTTTTAGTTCAGCATTTACATACAAAATCTGAAAATAAGCTAACATTTAAACCAGTGCAATATTAACATAATGCAATTTCAAAATTTAGGAGTTTGAAACATCACAACCAATCTCAACGCTCCCAATACATCCTAACATGATAGAAATGAAACCCTAATATACTATCCATATATTTATCTACGCATACAGTTCAATATTACATGTTAAATCTAAAATTGAACTAAACATTTGAAATCAATGAAAAAATGTTAACATGTATTCAGTTTTCAGGATTTTGGAGAATTTGAACATCAAAACCAACTCAATGTTTATCACAACCTAACATGTAAGAATATGAAGCCTAATATTATATCCCTACATACAACAATGTACACAGCTCTAAATATTACATAAAAATAAAACAACAAATTGAACTAATATTTGGAACCCTTATTAAGGGTTAATATGCACACAGTCTCAGATTTGACAAATTCAACACAAAATTCTACCAAATTTTTTTTTGAATCGAAACCCTATGTTAACATACATGTGCAGTGATATAAATAAAACTATTATCATGAAATTTTATATTTAAATTACGATTAAGCTAGAAAAAGCAGAGAATCGGAAATATTGTGGTTTTAAAAATTTAAACATTAACGACATATTAATATGTATTCAGATAGGTGGAAATCAAGTGTAGCATGCATATGTATCAGGCAAAATGTCTGTGTCCACTATATCTATATTCTCATGTCCCAATAAAATCAAATTCTATATCAAGACCAACATTTAGATTCCTACCAATATTGCAATATAGGTGATTGATGTAACCAAGACAGTTTAATTATTATTATTATTATTTAATACTAGAATAATACCAAGGAGAAAATAACAATGAAATCTGTTCTGCTTATCTGTTTAAAGAAGGAACCATTTTGATATTCAGAGATAAAATATCAAATCCAAGATAAAGTCTAGCAAAACCATCGATTCATTGTATTAAGAAGAAATTCATGGTAAGAAGTTACACATGGTTTATAAAAACAGCTAAACCTACTCCTAAGTTAAACAATGAGAAGCGAAATAAAACAAAACAACAATAATTCTTTTTTTTTTTTGAATGACTGAAACAAAAGTAGAGAAAACATGTTCGAAAACATTTAAGGTACAATCTGATAATTATATGCGTCTACCCAAAATTATGGTACTCTAAATCCTCGTCATACTAGTAAGCAAGGCTACGATAATCACAGAGTCCTTGACTTATGCACATACCTCTAGAATCATGGTATTTAACATTTTTGCGATGCCACTAGCTTGGCTGCGAAAACCTTAAATTCCCACACCCGAGAAATATATCCAAAGTCAGACTATATGTCCTCACCATGCTGGCTAATGTGACTATAAAAGACTAGATTTCCATAACTTAGATGACCTAGCCCATATAATTTTATCTTGCCAAAAATTAAATTAAATCAACAATGAATACAAAAAAAAAATCAAATTTATCAACGAACATCAAAATTCAAAAATGAACAAAATCCTTCAAATCATATAACTACAAACTCGGATGCTATAACTAACATCAAGATTCAAAATTCCACAATCTTCATCAAAATCAATAAATACAAACTCAAATTCAATAATAATACATCAAAATCAAATTCAACAACAGAAAGTAAAGATAAATCAAATCAAGGAAAAAGAGTTTTCAAATCGGAGTTAAACAAGATTCTCAAGGGTCGTCCCAAGAATCTCTTAAGGGATCCTAATTGTGATTGAGTACCTTCAAAATATATCCTAATCCTACTGCAGGCTGTAGTGGTACTCTAGTTCGAATACCACTACATAAACTCGACCTGCATGGGCCACCACTAAAAACGTGTCACGACCCGCACCCTAGAGTAAGGGCACGAGAACGTAACAACGCCCAGCCTACGCTGCAGTGTCGGCGGTAGAACGATGTCCTAGGTCTCATGCATCTAACAGTATAAGGCTAAGCAGTTTATACTCCCCGAATGGGGGTGACATAGCAGAATGTAAACTCAATCACATCTAATGGTAGAGCATAATGGAAGATAGATAAAACGTAAAATCCAAAAGAGATACAGCAGATAGAAGTCTAAGTGTCTAAGATACAAAAACCCAGAAATACATCTCAAAGCTCAAATAAAAAAATCCATAAATACAACTCAAGACAACTGAAAATAAACTGGGCAAATCCTAGCTACCTATACAACCTCTACTGTGTCTCCTCTAGGCTAGCAGGCAACCTCCATGCTATTTGTAAAATTTTTCAACAGGTCCAGTCAGGACAGGAGCGAGCACATTACATCTCAACAGTTCATAGCAGGTTAGAAAATATAATCATGCAGTAAAGTAAGATACAGGTACTGAAAGAAATGTTGTATGTAAACAGAGAGAGAGCTGTAATAGAAATATCTACTATAAATAAAATCTAACAGTGGCTAGTGAGTCAGAGTACAATATAGACATGTAAATGGCATAGGAGATTCTGGTAAGACACTATGGAAGAGATTATGATAAGATACTACTTGGGTATTATTCACATGTCTACTTCTACTCCCCTGTACCCCCAATCAATACACAAGGATCCAACAAGGTTATGTTATAATTCCATGCAAAGGCCCCCGAAGGGTGATACATGGATGCCCATAAATGGGTGATTCTAGGAGATTCTAGGATACCCAATAAATAGGATAAGAGATTCTAGGAGACTCTGCGATCATAAGAGTATATCCAAGTGATCAAAGAACCAATGAAGCATAGTGATACGCCATGTAAGTGAAACGCACAGAACATGTAGTACCCGATGCTCCCTAAGGATAACATCTCAAGAAGGGATCCATATAGTACCAATCCGTGTGACCAACGTGACAGTACAAGTAAAGTAATTTAATGCAGGAAATAATTCTAAGCAGGATATAAAATGATCAGAGAATGTACTCGCCTGATAACCTGAACAGCTGATAAGTATAGGGGGTCCAACTGAAGCCACAGAGTCCTATTTAAAGTAACACAGGTTACAAGGTGTTCAAGTTGTAATAAATAAATCTCTACAAGCAATCTATATTATCCTAAGTTCTTCTAAGTCAAAACAACTCTAGGTCGACTCCGACCAATAATCTAGTCAAACTAGGTCAAGTGTTGACTTACAGTTGACTTTGGGTCAACTGGTCAACTCTGGTCAAACATGGTCAATTCTAGTCTAATTATTAAAGATATAAAGTGTACTTCGTTATTGGTACGTCAAAACTTACGACACGCAAATCGTGATGAGATGATCAACGGTAAAGTTGATAATCTTATTATAGTGATCCACGTGTCCATCTTGTCAATTTCAGCGATGTGAGATCACTGGAATTGACTGAGCTCAGTTTCGTTATACTAATCCCGAAATACGAACATTATATGAATTAATTATTAATAAATTATAAAAAGGTTAAACTCAGAGAAATTATCAACAAATATTGTCGGACGATGAAATAACCATCGCCAACGTGTCCAGAATGGTCAAATTAGCTAGGATAGCCTATCCATCGGTCCAATTTGGACACAAGGGCAAAAAGGTAATTTCAGGTCAAAAAGGTGTCCGTGTCGGAGCCGTTTTGTACCGAAAAACGTGCAAGAAAACAAGTCTATAAAATATAACAAATTATATGTCCATGAAAGCAGAATGACGATACGAATCCAACGGTATCTCCAGAATTGGATTCCGTTGACCCGATCTCAATTTGACCCGTTGACCAGAACTTAGAATTCCGATTTGCACGAAAATGCGTGCCGGAGCCAATGTTCTCAAAACTTAGCAAACTATATGTCAATGAGTCCAGAATGACGATACGAACTCAACGGTATATCCGGAATTGGATTCCGGTGAGCCGATCTCAAAATGACCTGTTGACCCGGATATTTGTATCCGACTTGCACCGAAATGCGTGCCGGATCCAATGTCCACCAAAACCTAGCAAATTCTATGTCAACGAGTCCAGAATGACGATATGAACTCAATGGTATATCCGTAATTGGATTTCGATGAGCCGGCATCAAAAAGTCCTATTGACCCAGAATGTGGGACCTACTTTGCACCGAAAAACGTGCCAGGGCCCACGTTCTCCAAATCTAACAAATTTTATATAAAAACATGCCAGAACGACGCCACAAGTATAATGGTGGTGTCAGAAATGAAATCTGGAGTCCCGTGTTCAAAAATAGAATTTTACAAGTTAGAAATTACGAATTCGGACGACCAACTTTGGCGTCGAATTCAACCAATCAAACAAGCTCACAATAAAACGAAACTGGAGGGGTAGTAAGAGGGTTATACCAGCTTCACACAGGAACAGGTAGCACGCCAAGAGGAGCTGCGGTGGAGGAGATACAAGCTGACGAAGTTGGCCCCACGAAACTGTGTAAATTTAATACAATTTAAACGGTCAACTTGGTGGCCGGTTTTGATGTATCAAACGATAAAATCAACGGACAAAAATTGACAGGAGTGAAGGTGGATATACCGAGATTGTGACGGAGCAAAGAAATTGCCGATCCGACGGTCGGATTTCTGGGAAAATGCGTGTGAAGTCGCTGCGACGGAGCGCCAAACTGAACTTGATTCCGCGCCCGTCACGACGGGACTTCGTGCAAAACGCACGAATCGCCTCGACGGCGCATCCCGGAGGACAGTGGCCGTCAGGGGACTGTGCGTCGGAGTTTGCCGGAGGGAGGGGGTGCCCACGGCAGCACGTGGCCGGCCACGGCGGTGCTGCACCGCCCGTGCGCACGCGCAAGGGGCGCGCGGCTGTGCTTGCTGTCGCAGCTTTTGTCCACCGCCCGCGCGGGGCTGTGCGCGGGGCTACGCGATGAAGGTGCGGCGAGAGGCGGCAGCTCGTACGGTGAACGCGGCGGACATGGTGGTGGTCTTGGTAGAGGTGGAGGAATGGATGGGTGAAGGTTTGATAGATGTGGTGGTGATGGTGATGCTTGGATGGATGAGAGGAGGAAGAAGGAAGAGGGTGGATGAGTGGTGGTCGACAGCGGCGGAGGCCGGCCAGGGGGATGATGGTCGGGCCAGGGAGGAGAGGGAGGTCGGGCCATGGGAGGAGGAGTTGGGTTCGGCCAACTGCTGTTGGTGGTGTAGGGAGTGTTGTGGGAATAGTTTTGTTTGTGTGGGAAATAATTGTTTAGAGAGAGAGAAAGAGTAATAATAAATGTGAGAGGGAAAGAGAGAAAAAGGTGGTCCTCTCAAAATTAGGGCCGACCACATGGCTGTGAGTAAATGTAGGGGAAATAGGTGGTGAGGATTAAATGAGGGAAATCAATGGCTAGGAATTAATTGGCTAAAAATTGGGTCATTCCAATGGATTAAAATCAATGGAAATTTCTATTAAATATAGAAAAATAGGTAGAAGAGTGCTTGATATTTTTGGACAAGAAAATATGAGGGTGTTATGATGGAGAGTAACATTGAGCTGGACTGGACTCGGTGGAGCCGGATTGCGTCAGAATCAGACATTATGCAATAATCGAATTAAAATTAGGCGTTGATGATCATGAGTAAATAAGTAGCACATGGGGATTCCAATAAATGGGACACAAGTGGCAGGTGGGTAGTAGGCTCAATGTGGGCCATGTCCATAATTGGGGCTGACAGGTTTTGGTCGACAGGGGACCCACAAATCAAGTTGGAAGATAAATATGACACCGTGGGGTGAAATAAAATCGGGTCACGTGTCGGGAAAGTTGTGTGAGGCAAATAGAGCACAAAATGACGTGTATGAGTGGGACACAAAGGTCGTGGATGACGAGCGTCTCGAGTAGATCATACATGAGAAGTTGGTTTCAAGAAACTAACTGGTCTTGCGCTCCCAAATTAAAAGTCACGGTAACGTGCTAATAATGATCAAGGAAAAGAGTGGGAAAATTAATTAATAATCAAATGGTCTAATTCGACCCGAAGTTCTGCGAAGCAAAAAGAGCACAAGGGAACAAGTTTGAGTGGGACACTATATACCGTCATGAAGGTAATCCTGTCCACTCTAAAACTCGTGAAGAAGATTTCCAGAGTTGAACATCCCTGACACTCCAAATATCAAAGGCATGAAAAAAGCACACTTAAGGAAAAATAACAGAATAAATTATTTATCGAAACCAATCAAGCAGAAAATTAAATAAAATAATAAAAAAAAAAATCAACCCGAAATTCAGGGTGCTCACACAAACAACTCTGGGCAACTGAACCTCCTCGGCTACTGCCATCCACATGACCGCCGATGAAGACGCCACCTTGCCTCTAGAGAAAGAGAACTCCTCTTCATTCGAAACATGAAAGATAACCTTGCCAGCATGGCAATCTATCGAAGCGTGTTGAGCACTCAACCAATCCATACCCAGGACGACATCATAATCGCCTATAGAAAACTCTATCAGCCTAGCGGAAAACTCTCTCCCACATACTATAACTCTACACGAGGCATAGACTCGGTCTACTCCTACTAGACCGTTACCAGTAAGTATATTCATCCTTACAGGTAAAGATTCTGGCTCTAAACCAATATGTGTCGCAAATCGAATGCGAAGCACCAGAATCAAATAAAGCTGAAGCTGAATGAGAGTGAACATGAATGGTACCTGCGACCACCTCCCCTGCTGCCAGTGCCTCCTCCATAGAAAGCTTGAAAGCCTGAACCTGAACTCTGGTTGCTGACCCCTCTGCCTCTGAGCCTGAGCCTGAGCATACTGCTGAGGCCTCTGCTGGTGGAACTACTGAGACTGTGTCGGTAATGGCCTCTGGGCCTACTGCTGCTGAACCGGCGCTGGTGCTCTAAACTACTGAACTGCTGGCTGGAAGGATGTTGATCCAGCAAAACTCCTCCAGGGACAAGCCCCTATCTTATGGTCCGGTATTCCACAAGCTAGGCACAAGCCCTGTGCCCTACTACACTCTAATAAGACATGCCCTCCCTTCCCGCAATGGGAACAACCAACTGAGGAAGACTGCCTCCGCTGCTGAGGATACGGCTGAGACGACTGCTGAAAGGAAGCCGCCGGAACCGGTCCCCTCGGAGATCCAATCGTCAAAGCTCGGACTGCTGGAGCTGGTGCTGACGACTGGGAAAAAGATCCCCTCTGAATGTGAGGCCTCTTCTGACCTCCGACTTTATCAATAATCCTATACGAGGTGTACTCATGCCTCCTCGCCGCCCTCATCACTGCAACAAAAGTCTGGAACTCTTGCTGCTCAACCGCCAGTATGATCTCCAGATGAAGCCTCTGCTGGAACCTTCTTGCCCGGTCCAACTCAGTCGCCACTAAGGAGGGGCAAACCGACTGAGCCTGCTAAACTCTGCCGCATAGCCGTCGACGGTCCTGCTCATCTGCCGTAAGCCAATGAACTTCTGATGCAGATCATAACATGACACCGCATCAAAATAGCGAGTCTGAAACCTCTCGCTAAAATTGGCCCAGGCTACTGGTGCCCTAAGAGACACCTCATGAGCCGCCCACCAGTCGCGGGCCAAATCCAAGAGCTTCAACCTGACAACTGCCACACGCTCCCTAGCCGGAATCCCTGCCGCCTTCAGAATGGCCTCAGTATCCTGAAGCCATGCATCAGATGCAATAGCATCCTCTGTACCATAGAATTACGGGGGATGGAGGTGCCTGAAGCTGCTCGCAGAATTGTAGACCTGAGCACCACCTCTGTCCAAAGCCGTTTGGACAGAATAGGTGAGAACATCACTCTGACGCTGCTGCAACGCCATGAAATCTCTCAGAACATCCAGAGGTGCTCGAACAACTCCCTCTGGCTGCTCTGGATGAACTAGTATTGCTGGCTGAATAGGAGAAACTGGTGACTCTGCCCTTCGATCCACTCTAGACTCTGTACCCGAATGCTGAAGATGTTCCTCCTAAACCGGTGAAACTAATGGACGCTGATCTGCCATCGGCAAAGCCCGCACAGGCCGATCAGAAGGACTAGGAACGGTACCCCTGAAAGTTTAAGGACACAAGGATTAGGTCGAGGGAACAGGAAAGATCAACGTTCAAAGCAGATATCAGGTCAAAGATCAGAGGTAAAGAGTAATATTGAGGATATCAATAGAGAAGAATTTATGACTGAGATAACTACCAGCAACCCCCACATATCTGATAAATCAGACCTGTATGGGCCACTACTAAAACCTATGTCATGTTCCAGAACCAGAATACCGGCAAGTAGGGACGGACCAGGCCAGCTACGTATACCAAAGTACTCCAGTACTCCGAAACAACGTATAAGCTGTATAGATGGGGGTCACTGCGACAAACCAACAGACAATCCTAGGTCACATAACCCTAGATATCTCAGTCTCAGATAAGAAGTAAGGTACAAGAATATGATCATCATGCATATAAGACAGTAAAGCATCCTAAACTATAATATATAGATGATCATGAAGCTAGTAATACAAAATGAAGAACTAGCAAGACTAAGTAATACATGATCAGCTCTAGCTGCAGTCTAGAAATATAACATCATATCTAAGCCCGTAGCCCAAATATTAAGTCCAAAATACGAGCTAAACACGTACTCGGTGGCTAAACGCCTCAAAAGAATATATACAGAAAAGAGTGGGTAAGAGAAAGAACACCCACTCAAGTCCTCTGGTGCTCCGGGTGGTCACCATCGAGTGGAAGGTCCGGAAGATCCTCGAGCTCCTCAACTAAATCTGGTCAATACAAAACCAGTGGGGTCAGAACCCCAATAGCGAGTACCACAAAGGAAGTCAAACTTATAAACTAAAACAGTATGCAGATTATAACATCTCTAAAATAAAGCAGTAAACGAGACTAGAATAGTAAATTGGTACCACAGTATTTACGAAAGGAAACTGGAACATGCAAGAAGGATAGCAAGTGAATACATGGAATAAACTGGACATGTGAGCATATGGTGAAGTCGAGCATGTAGTAGGAAGAATAGCATGTAAGGAATGACAGGAAGCTAAGTACTGCAATAAGATAAATTGGAGCAAGACTAGACTAGACAAGAATGCACTCCATCCATCATTCACGGCCAAGCAATGAGTACGGCTTGATACTTTAGCTAACTAGGGTTGCCACAATCTTAATTACTAACACATGCAAGTTTGAGAAATCTAAGTCCAGTTACCTGCCTGCTACTACCTGAATGATCCAAGCCAAAAGAAAAAAAGTATAGCAGACACACTGCAGTAAGATACATGTGTCCTAAAGAGGTGCCCCACTCGACGGTGTGCTGGAAGAGTGCTCATCATGACAGGTAGCTCCAAATCCCATGTATATACATATATAAGACCAAGACCAAAGGGACAACAGGTAACCGAAAAAGTCTCTAATAATTTAGGTAATCAAGCGAGTTGTTTAGTCCTTAACATTTTCTTGTTGGATTCTGGGTATGGCATTCCGCATAATCCATCCTAGACATGAGGCATGCAAGACTGGACAAGACAAGCAAGAATGTGCCCTACAACAAGCCACAATAATTCATGACAATATCAAGACAAGAGTGCGCTACGACGAGCCACTATCAAGGAGCTAGACATATACTAGAATCAAGAGTGCGCCATGATAGGCCACTATCATGTAAGCAAGAAGGACATGTATCATGAGTGCGCCACGACGGGCCACTATCTAGTAAGCAAGAAGGCATGACAATAATTATCATATCTTGTAAGAAAGAATCTATCAAAAGACGTATCATGGCATGTGGGAAAGAATAATTAAAGCTAAGTATATTTCATAGAAAAATAATTGAACATGTGCTAGTATCAAGTCTATATAGGATGTATAATCATTCTCTAACTATGCAAGATCATCTTATCATGTTAAGAAATTATTATAGTCGAAGAAACTATCAAAAGCGGACAAAAACGGGCAAAAACAGACTAAAATGGCATAAACGGCATATCGGCGGTATACGGTGGCATACCGACGGTATATCGGCCTCAAGAAAAAAGTTTCTGGTACAAAAATCGGTATACCGGCGGTATACACCGGCATACCGGCGGTATAGCGGTTTTTCAAATAGCAACAAAATTTAGATTTTTGCCAAAACTTGTTTCGGCCATAAAAACTTCAATTTAAATCGAAATTCAGACTTTCAAAAGTCAAAATTGCATAGAATTGAATTCCCTACAACATGGAACTATTATATTTCATAAATTCAATGATTTGATAGATAAATATCTAAAAATACTCCAAAATAGAGGTTCTCGGAACACCAAAACGAGTCCCGATTGCCACCAAACTCAAAATACATATATACTAGCTAGGTAAGGACCTCATATATGTATATGTGACCAAGATCCATGATGGTAACTCTAGTATCACTCTTGATACCAAGTTTTCTACTAAGTCACTATTGAGTTTTAACAGAAAATCAAATCTTGCTTAAACGAATTTTTGGAAACATGCATATATACGAGAATCATCAGGAAAACATATTTAACAAAATGAGTTTAGGAAAATTCTAAGCATTTAATACCAAGAAAAACAAAAATGACAATAGATTACTATTATTCAAGAATTTGGCAAGATGTACTTGCCTAGGTTAAGCTCCAAGCCTAATCTTCTACTCCACCACCAAGAGGGGTACGAAACCACACTCTAGACCTCAAGGCCAAGTTCTTGGCAAGCTCCAAGGGAAGAGAAGGGAAGAAGAAATGAAGAGAGAGTGAAGAGAATGAAAAGAGATAGGAGAGAGGAATAAAATGTATATATAGAAGGGAAAATTAATCTTAGTCGTTGGATCTTGATCCATGTCAAAGTCTAGGTCAATCATGGCCATTCAAACAAAACCAATTATCCATTGGATAATAGGGTACATCTACACTATTCACGAAAATATCTAGACACTATTTATGAAAATATTCAAAACACTATTCATGAAAATATCTGAAATCGAAAATATCTAAAGTGTAGAAAATCTGTCCGGGCGGTATGCCGTCGGTATACACCGGTATACCGACGGTATGCCGATTAAGGAAAAACCTATAGTTTTGAAAAAATTTAAAGCATTCCGGAAACCAAAAAAATACGAAATATGCTACAAAATACGTATCCGTATATAAATATCGATACTGTCAGACGAGTCTCACACTACCCAACAGAAAGAAATTTCGTCCTCGAAATTAAACTAATGTCGGGTGGTATGCAATGCAAAAAAAATTGTAAAGGTAAACATGCAAAACATACCTTTGTTGTCAAACAAATGCGGGTAGCGGTTCCGAATGTCGTCCTCGCGTTCCCAAGTAGACTCTCCCCGCGAGTGATGCTTCCATGCCACGTGAACCAACAGTATAGATTGATTCTGCAACACCTTCACTCGGCAATCAAGGATGCCTACTAGTTGCTCTTGATACGACAAACTCGGTCCAACGGTGATTTCGGAGTGATCAAGTACGTGACTGCTATCTGCCATGTATCGCCTCAGCTGCGACACATGGAATATGTCATGTACTCCCTCCAATGACGGTAGTAACGCCAATCTATAGGCCACCTCTCCAACGAGTTCCAAGACATCGAAAGGGCCGATGTATCTTGGACTCAACTTGCCACATCCTCTGAATCGAATCATGCCGTTCGTGGGGGATATCTTCAAGAAAACATGGTCGCCTTTCTTGACCTCCAAAGGTCAACGACGATTGTTCGCCCACTGCTTCTGTCGATCATGTGCTACTCGCAAGCGGTCTTGTATCTTTTTATCTTCTCTATTGTGCTCAAAACCAGCTCGGGACCCAAAATCTGTCGCTATTCGATGTCACTCCAACAGACAGGAGATCGACACTTCCTACCATACAATGCTTGAAATGGAGCCATCTGAATGCTTGCTTGATAGCTATTATTGTAAGAGAATTCCACAAGATGGAGGTGGTCTTCCCATGATCCGCCAAAGTCCAGCATACACACTCTCAACATATCCTCTAGCGTCTGAATAGTAGGCTCTGACTGGCCGTCTATCTACGGAAGGTACGACGTGCTAAACTTCAAATGTATACCCAAACTATCCTGCAGACTCCTCCAAAAGTGTGAGGTAAACCTCGAGTTACGATCCGACACGACGTTAACTAGTACACCATGTAGCTTCACTATTTGCTTCATATACATATTCGCCAAAACTTCTGTGGACTGTCCCACTCTAAAAGGTAAGAAGTGGGATGATTTGGTAAGTCTATTAACAATCACCTATACCGCATCACGTCCACTAGGACTCCGAAAAAATTCTATGACGAAGTCCATAGTAATGTGCTCCCATTTCCACTCGGAGATAGGTAGCGGCTACAATAATCCAACCGTCCTCTGGTGCTTGGCCTTCAATTGTTGGCATACCAAACACTTGGCCACGAAATGAGCTATCTCCTACTTTATTCTGTCCCACCAACAATACTACCATATGTCCCGGTACATCTTAGTTCCTCCGGGATGAATAGAGTAAGCCAAACTCCATCAACTCCTGTCGTAGCTCTCTATTAGGAACATAAATACGATCACCACATCTCAATGTTCCGTCAGAATGAATCCTTAATTCCGTCTGCTCTCCTGCTTTAGTTATTTCCCTAAGTCGTCGAAATCTAGCATCCGTGGGCAATGCTGCCTTGATCCTCTCTACTAATGATGATTGTACTTGGAGATTGGCTAATACGCCATCTGCTCCAGGCAATACTACCTCAATACCAAGCTGCTGCAAGTCTTTAATCAACTCCTTATGCGTAGTCAAGAAGTGTGCCATGGGCTTACGGCTTAATGCGTCTGCCACAACGTTAGTCTTGCCCGGATGATAGTGTAGCTCAATCTCGTAATCCTTCATCAACTCCAACCAACGTCGTTGTCGCATATTCAACTCTTTTTGTGTGAACACATACTTGAGGCTCTTATGATCAATGTAGATATCAATCTTCTCGTCATACAAGTCATGTCTCCATAGCTTCAAGGCAAAGATAACCGTTGCGAGATCTAGATCATGGGTTGGATAATTCTTCTCGTGCACTCTCAACTGTCTAGACGCATATGCTACTATATGACCATGCTGCATCAATAGACATCTTAATCCCTTCCCGAATGCATCGCTGTAGATCACAAATCCTCCCGAACCCGATGGTAGTGTCTGAATGGGTGCTGTGGTCAGGCACTTCTTCAACTCGTCAAAAGCGGCTTGACACTCATCTGTCCATATAAACTCATGATCCTTACAAGTTAGTCGAGTCATAGGCCCCGCTATTCGAGAGAAATCTTTTACGAACCTTCGATAATAACCCGCAAGTCCAAGAAAACTTCTCACCTTGGAAGCTAATGTGGGAGCGGGCTATGCCTTGACTGCTATGATCTTCTCCGGATCTACCGATATGCCGTCGCTAGTAATAATTTGTCCAAGAAATGATACCTCTTTGAGAAAGAATTCACACTTGCTAAGCTTCGCATAGAGTCGTTCATTCCTTAATGTTCCCAAAACAATCCGTAGATGCTGCTCATGCTCCTCTTGACTCTTGGAGTAAATCAAGATATCATCTATGAAAACAACTACAAATTTGTCCAGGTACTGGTGAAAGATCTTGTTTATCATGTTCATGAAAACTACGAAAGCATTGGTCAAACCGAAAGGTATGACCAAGAACTCGTAGTGTCCATACCTTGATCGAAAAGTCATCTTCGCAATGTCTTCCATCCAAACCTTCAGTTGGTGATAGCCCGATCGTAAGTCGATCTTGGAGAATACCTTCGCTCCACTCAGTTGATCAAATAGATCATCTATACACGGCAAGGGATACTTGTTCTTCATCGTCACTACATTCAAAGCTCGGTAGTCGATGCACATGCGCACTATCCTGTCTTTCTTAGGCATAAAAAGAACAAGCGCTCCCCATAGTGATGCACTGGCACGAATAAAGCCTTTCTCCAATAAGTCATCAAATTGTGTCTTTATCTCTACTAACTCCTTGGGTGTCAGACGGTACACTTGAGATGAAATAGGCTCGGTTCCGGGGATAAGCTCAATAGAAAACTCAATGTCTAAGTCAGGTGGCAGTCCTGACAAATCTTCGAGGAATACATCTTCGAACTCAGTGATAACATGGTGCTGAGGGGTGTCCTACATCATCATGTGAGTCCCCAATGTGGGTGCATCACAACTCTCTCCTTCTTCTTTGGTGAACTCGAACTCCATCATATTCGGTGGTCTAAAGACGATAATGCTGCTATGGTAGTCAATGATAGCAAAATGCTGGCTCAACCAGTCTATTTTGAGAACCACGTCGAATGTCGACATAGAAAATACGAGAAGTCGTGCCTTCATCTCTCTACAACATATCACTACAGGGTACAGTCTACAAACACCACTAACAGGTACAACTCCTCCTCCAATGAGAATTCTAATATTTTTAGATAAGGGTATGATGGGAATGTTGTGTCTAGTGGCAAAACTAGTGGCTATGAATGAATGAGTGGCTCCAGTGTCAAAAAATATAATGGTAGGAAATGAAGAAACTAAAATCATACATGCTATGACCTCTACCTCTGTCTCTATATCCTCAACAGCAAGTGAGAATGCCTGCCATAATTCTGTCCTGGGCCCTGAGCTCTGGCCTTGTTGTACTGTACGCCTTGGAGAAGCAATGGTGGGTGAGGTGCTCCTGCTACGGGCCGTGGTGCTGGAAGAGCTGGAGCTATAGGCCTCGGGTTCTGCCGTGCATGTACTATCACCTGTTGCTCCGAATAGTCCTTGAGCATGTGCTGGTTGGATCCACATCTCAAGCACAATCCAAGGCGAGTCCTGCAGTCGTTCTGGAGATGTCCTTGTTTTTTGTAGTAATGGCAAACGGGCTTCTGATAAGGTGAGGGCCTCTGCTGGTGCTGTCATGTATGCCTCTTGATAGGTCCTTCTTGAGTAGCTCAGGCTGGTGTAACTGCTGGTGTATGGCGTCTCAATGTCTGCTGCTGCTCCTTATGAAGAATCTCTTAAGTACAAGCTTCTTCCAAGACAGCTGAATCGAAGACTCGGGACTGTGTAGTCGTATAAGACTTGAGCTCTGGTGTAAGCCCCTGATGGAATCTCTTCACCTTCTCTAACTCTGTCGAGATCAATCCTGTACTAAATCTACTTAGGCGATTGAACTCTGAGTCATACTCATCAACTGTCATATTCCTTTGCTTCAGGTGAAGAAATTGGTTGTACAGACAGTCTCGAACATGAATAGGGAAGAATCTCTCATAATATGCATCATAGAACTGCTTCCAGGTGATTCCAGCGCCTAATTGTCTCTCTTCCGCCTTCCACCAGTAGTGAACATAATCTTCTAATAGTAGGTCCACGGCTGTCATCTAATCTTGAGCTGGCAACTGGGATGCCTTCAGTAGCTTCTCCATACTAATGAGCCATTGTGACACCTCTAGTGGCTTCTCCATTCCTCTGAAGGCCTTGGAGTTCATGTCTGTAAAGTTCTCGATAGAGCCTTCATAAGGATGCAGAGTCGATACTGTACTGGTACGGAAGATGGAGGTGGAGGTCTAGCCAATGCTGCCATCATAGTCTGTCTCATCAGCTCAGTCTGCTGCCATTGAGCCTACATTATGGCGTACTTAAACTGGGAAGTAGGGCTCCCATTAGTCGGTGGTGGAGGCATCTGAGGTCCCGAATGTGGTGGAAACTGCTGAGGGAATGGTGGTGGTGGAGGCAGTGGTACATTTCTTTCCGAGGGAACGGTAGTGGATTATCCAGCCTGGCTGACTGGGGGTGCTACGATCTCTGGATGCACCGTCGTCGGCATCGTAATAGGTTGCGACTGTCCTGGCTGGTATGGTGATACCGGAGTAATTGGATGATTCTGTCCCTCCGAGGTAGCCTCTTCACCAGAAGTGAGGGCCAAGGCAGAAGTGCGTCCGCTTCATAAATTCATTCTGTTGGCACGAAAAAGAATAGGATGATATTAGGGAAGGTTAGATATGAGGTAAATCAAATAATCCAGGAAGTTTCGAAAAAGGTTGGAAGTCAAAGGAGGTAGTAGTTCTGGATGAGATGCTATTCCTATTCCTATATGCAGGCTTGTTAGGTACAGTAATATAACCCAACAATATTTTCTGGACCTGTATGGGCCACCACAAAAACATGTAACGCCCCAGTCCCAAATACATACGACCGAGTATACGAACATGCCAGCTGCACATATACGAAGAATGCTCCAATATATGGAATCCTCACATACGTACATAAGCTGTATAATAAATTATCACAAGACAGAATAATAAAAGCTAATCTCATCACAGCTCAACACAGAAGATAATAAAGTCTAGATAATAAATGAGTGTATCAAAAGATAGCCGGGTGAACATACTCACTCCAAACAGCTATAAAATAGTCTCATAAGATCGGAGTCCAACCTCCACAAAACAGAAAGTAAAGAGATATAAAAATATCCACTAAATGTATCAAGAAAATCAATAAGCTAAAAGTCAGCAGGAGATGCCTCGTCATCAATGTAGGATGGATCCAGAGCCACTCCGTACTCCTACGGGAAGTCGTCTAATCCTGGAGAGATAACCAGGTCCTCAGAGGGACGTAGCAAGATACAAGAAAATACCATGCCATATAAACTGTGATATATAATATAAAGAAAAGAGGATACATGCAATAGGGTTCCTGACCAGTCTACTGTGAATATGCAGTTGAGAAATAATCCTTCGACGCATGAGCCCTGGCTGTAGATGGGATCGGCATAGTTTTCGTGAAGGGGACCAGGGGCCTACGTCCATAACGTCTGAAGATCGTCAAAGGGCATCATGTGCAAGGCGTTACGTCCATAACACTCTGGAAAGCGTCAGAGGGCACCTGGGGCCTGCGTCTCCGGTAGAGCGCACAGGTAATCAAGGAAGTACAAAAAAGCCCATACGTTAGGTATTGTTCTCCCCACCCTATGCCTAGTATCATGGTAAAGCAAGTGTCAAGGCTGTATGAGATATACCAATACCTCATCAATAATAGGTGGTCACTAGACTAAGTCAATGCAAGAAAAATAAATAAAAGAAAGAAAAAGATCGATAGAGTCGCTCACACCCAAGTGTGACTTGGACGCACAGTTATATAATACAAACAAATAAAAAATGCTAAAAATACACCTGAAAATAAGAATATAATAATCACAGGGTAAGGTGGCAAGGTATTATACCTGATGGTACGAAGATGACAAGTCTAAGAATCACAATATCAGCTACAGAAATGTCACAATCTCCAAACAACTCCGGATGTTGAAACAAACAACCAGAATGTACTCGGAATAAGTGATAAACCTAGGAAACGCCTATCCAAAAGTCAAATTCTGGAACAGGGACAAAATCATAATTTTCTATTAAAATGATATCTACCGTTGGACCCGTTTTGCACCGAAACGTGTGCTAATGTCTACGGTCTCTAAAGTCGTCAAACTACATATTTATGGATCCAGTTTGAGGAGACGAACCCAATGGTATGTCCAATTTTAGATTCCGATGAGCCGTGCACAAAATCGCCCGTTGGGTCAGGTTGCGGGCCTTCAATTTGACGTTCCGATCAACCTTTTCAGAATCAGACCAAACATGGCATACTGGACCAAAAAATTGATACGGTCTTGGTGGCATAAGTTTTACGTCGATTCGACGAATATGGACGAAGTTATGGCCAAGTCTACGAAACATCGATACGGGGGTATCTCGACAGATACGTACTGATTTCGTCGCACACATGCAACAAAATCGAGTTCCGTCAGCTCCGCACGTCGGCAAATAATACGCGCCTTTCGATGCGTATAGTACGCGATGACGTCGCCGATTTGTCAGAACGCACACCATATGGACGATTCTAAAGTTTTCAACAGTTTAAACTAGTTTTTCTCCTAACTTTGTCATCAAATAATTTTTCGCATACTAAGTGAAATTACAATCTACAAAGTTGGTTTAGCGGGATAGGTTGTCTATCTCTGCCATAAATTTTTTCCAAAAACCCTAGCATCTACCTTAGGATTTGGCTTCCAATTACGGGTCCGGAGTGGTGACTGTTCTATTTTAAGACCAGTTTCTGGCTCGACTTTGTGTCGAGCTCGAGGTCATCCTGAGCGCGATTTCAAAATCCCCTTGGTGGGATCGAAGATGGTCATGGGGGTCTTTCTATTAGAGTTTGTAGTATCAAAATTGATCCAATACGATGGGAGTAATACTACGCAAAA